>JARYGA010060076.1:42140-79114 GCA_030545235.1 Helianthus tuberosus
GATTGACTATCTGAGCCCTTCTTTCACCTCTTTCAATCTGTTTCTTCAACTCTATCTCCCGTTCCCGAGCAACGTTTATAATTTCGGTGAGAGTCTCATACTTTGAAGGAGTCATAAACTCCCTATACTCGGCGCTCAACATATTATAATAATAATATATTTTCTGCTCCTCATTCGTTATCAACTCATCACAAAACTTCATCTTATCCATGAATATTCCCGTGATTTTGTCAATAGATTCACCCTTGTGTCGAAGCTGCATGAATTCTTCCTTGATCTTGTTAATGACTGCCTTGGGACTGTGATGTTTAAGAAACGGCGTCTTATACTCATCCCATGTTATAGCCTTAGCCGCTTCGCTTCCAATTTCCTTCTTCTTGTTATCCCACCAGTCTTTCGCTTGACCCCTTAACTGACCCGTTCCATAGGCTACGTAGTCATCCGGATCACAATGAGTCCTTTCGAACACCCCATCCATATCGCTTAACCATCACTGACATATGATCGAGTCAACCTCCCCATTGTAAATGGGCGGTTTACACGCCATGAACTCTTTATAAGAACAAGATTTTCGTCCTTCTGACTTCTCCTTTGCTAAATTGGTATTATCTTTCAATTTCTTGATTCTTTCTTCCACCACTGATAATACTGTGGTTTGGATTTTGCCGATGAAACCCGACAAACTGTTTTCGATTGCTTTTCCTACCTCTTCAGCAATCACTTCTCTCATTTGCTCGGTGACTCTTGGCACCGCATCATCATTGCCTTTATCCGTCATCTTTAACTGAAATGTTTACATTAAGCGTTAACATTTCATTTATGACGTATGATTTATTCACTTCGGTTTGTTCAAGTTCATAACTTGTTTTCACCGTTCTTATTTAATGCACTTTCCGGGTTTGAGTGTGTTAACACGCTCTTCCCATGCATTTCCATTCCTTACTTCCCTTTTTATACTTAGTAACTCTACTTTAAAACAATTAACTCTTACCGGATGTTTGATCAAGCTTGAACCGAACACTTGTTAACAACCTTGGGCTCTGATTACCAACTTGTAACACCCTAAATAATTTGACAGAATTTAACTAAATATTCACATGAAACTTTATAAAAATCAGAGTTTACAAAAAGATTTCGTGTTTAAACCATACACCCTTGAGATAGTACCAACACATCCCAAGATAATCCATAACGAGTTTAAAACTTAACCCTTGCTAGTAAACTAACCACTAGTTTAAGGGAATTAAAACGTGATTAACAAAAGTGTTTACAACATGATTATGTCTAGACAAGATTAAGATTAATGCGGAAGCTTCAAAATGCGTGTTCGGTTCTTGACATCATACTTGATCACCATCCGGGGAAAACTTCATCAAACCTAGGGTCAAACACTAAAATCATTAGTTTTGACATCAATACATTTCGTATAAACAAGTTATAACGTCATAAAAATAACAAACTAAATTCAAGTTTTCAGGGTGCCACCGTAACTTACGGTGTCACCGTAAGTTACGGTAGACCCTGGACATATCTGGTCTGCCGTAACACAGGGGCGAGATACCGTAAAGCTTTTTGATGTCCACCGTAAATTACGGTGAGACCGTAATTTACGGTGGACTCTGCACGTCCGCCCTTTGACTATTTTTCATCATTAGAAGGTCATAACTTTTTAACCATTAGTCCGATTTAACCGATTCCTCTTCCTATGCATCCGTAATAATATTACGGAGTCAACCCTGTAAATTTCACATTGCGGAAACCGAGATACCGACAATTGGTTCACAATTTCCTTATTTCCATTATTCAACCCATTAGTGTAAGCGCATAGCACCCCTTTTTCCCTTCTTAAAGCCTTTTAACATAATTACCCAAATTCCCGGGCTCATGACCTTGGAGTATACGCGCCATACCATGGCTTCGCGTTTTCTCCGAACTAAACATTTGTTTTCTCGGAATTCAAGCATCCCGTTTCAAACGACACCTTCTATTAACTTCTATTGTTTGACCCGATATACCGGGTTCGTAGACTTAAAATATCATAACTAATTTATTGATGTATTACCATCTATCACCTAGCAAGATATGATACTTTTAAGCCTCTACCCATGTGATTCATTTTCAAGCAACATTTTGACCCGTTTGGCTATCTAGTGAATACCATCACTTTATTATTATACCAAACCAAATTTCTAATGTTTATTTTGACCCGTTTGAGGATCTAGTGAACTCCGCCACTTTAACGATACATCAAACGCATCAATTACAATCCAACATCATTTGTATATTTAAAACTAAATGTTATTACATAATACAACGAGACTAAAGTCACGTACCTTTAAAGCACACCTTTTCCACGGGTATCACTTCCGGCGTGTCCACTTGACGTTCCGGATTCATTGCCTAAAGAGTTCAATTCATAACAAGATTAGAACTCTTTTTCATAAGCTTTAACGCATTCATTCATAACATATGCAAATCTGCGTTTTTAGCAATCTTTAACATTTTAACCCTCTTTTAGGCGTTTTATCAAACACCTTGCGGGTCAGATTTCTACATGGTCAAAACCAAGTTCATAACTTGAATTTATCACTCTAATTAACTTCTATTAGACAATATACACATGTTTTAACATCAACAATTTCAGAGATTATCCCACAAATTTCAGTTTACACTAGAACAAGAGTCTTAATCCTAGTGTTTATCAAGTTCTACTAACCTTCTAATCACCCACTATAGTGATTTTGATTCTTACAACTAACATGCAAGATTTTGACAAGAAATCATCTAGGGTTTGTCCCTAGACTTCACATTACTTCCAATTTCATGTTTTACAACACACAATCAAGCTCAATCTTTGATTTCAATCGCATGCAAGAATTTGAGTTGTATCAAAACAACCTAATTTGACATACCTTATGACCTCCTTGACGAGGAGATCACGATTCTATGCTCAGATTTCGATTATGACATGATTTGAGCCCTCAGTTTGAGATTTTAGTTGAGTTTAGGGTTGTGAAGAAGTGGGTGTCGCCCCCTGTGTTCTTCTGATCGACCAAGACTCCAAATGGAGTGTTTGGTTATTGTTTTACTAATTATTAGTAACTCAAGTTTCAATTTTGACCACCTTGGTCCCTCCACTCTTATTTAGTTTACATCTTTGACCTTTTTAACTCATCTTTGTGTTACTACAAGACTTCTAACTAACTGGGTTATTTATCCTAGTTAGTTTATTCTTGTTTATTATACAATTTATAATTCTAGTATAAAGTTTGAAATTTCGGGATGTTACATAAGGCTATCCCGGTAGGTGACCATATCCCGTTCATGTTGCACATGGGCAGCTTCAAGATCGGCTTGGGCTTGAAGAGTAGCTTTGTTGAGAGCAGTCTGATGTTCTTGAATCATAGCTTTGAACTTCTCCTCGTAATGACGAGATTTGGCGGCTACAATCATGCCTTGATCGGAGATCGTGACTTCTGCTTCCTTTAACTTAGATTCAAGCGTCTTGTTAAGCCCGCAGGATTCTTGATATAGATGAACCAGACGCTCAAGACCCTGCGAAAGTAAGAGGACAGGTATTAATATTGATAAATCTTTGTAAATGATGAAAGCTGCAGGATGTGGGTTGAGAATACTAACCTGGTTAAGAAAGGAAGTCATAAACCCGCTAGCTTCAATGAACCCGTGCTTCTCATAGGGAAAAGTGTCAGAAATGACGGGGGAATCGGGCTCTTTCCTTTTACGAGAGTTGGAGCTCCGGGGCTTGGTAGTTGGCAAGGGTTTGCTGATGACAATGGCTTTGGAACCACTAGGTTTGGATGAGGCTGTGGCCCTGGGACTAGGTTCCTTCTTGACCTGAACCTGATCAGAATAACTGTCCAACTCGTCGTGGTCAAAGACTTCAGGGATCTTGGCCGGTGCTGCATAAAGGAAAAAGTTTTGCATTATTATTACTTTTCATTCTATTACGCTATACTAACTAACTATTTTAAAAGTAATCCTTACCAGACATTTCAGATGACGAGTATTGACTGGAACTCGGGACGTGTGTGGTGAAACTCCTGTCTATTGCAGGTAATTGGTAAACAGTTTTGATTCTTTCCTCTGATTCAGCGGTAGGGGGAGCTACTTCCTTGAAATTCACTGCATAAGAATAAAAAAGAAGGATATTAGTAAAAGATAAAAATCTAAAGGTACATGAGAACATTTATGACCCTACCGGTGGTTAACCACTCCACCGGAAGGCTGGCACCCTCAGCAATGGAGTCTCGTTTGACAAAGAAAAATTTGCGTTGCCATCCATCTTCGTTTTTGGTGGCTTTAAGAATAAGGGGTTTGCTAGAGGTCGAAAAAAGCAAGAACCGGCTAGAGCCGTGGGATCGGAGGCGATAAGCAATAGGCAGATCCTCGATGCAGAGGTCGGGGCAGTGAAGGTTTTTGATTTGGTTAAGTACGATTAATACTCTCCAAACCATGGGCATGGTTTGAGCAAAAGAGATGCCGGTGGTTCGGAAGAATTGCATCATGAATTCGGGAAAGGGGTATCAAAGACCCGGCGAAAAAGGGTATGCTGGAAAGCAGACCAAATCTGTGGAAGAAACATCCGATCGAATTGACCGATCGAACGATCTAAAGACCGTGTTATCAGGGAAAGCACCGGAAGCTCTCAAAGCCGCGATGTCTGCGTTGTCGAAAGCGCAGACCTCCTTTTCAGGATTTTTGAGGAGATTCTGCTGGGTGAAGGTCTCGGCAGCCATTACCAATAAGGCAAGAAAAATTGACAGAAAGTGAATGAGAAATGGGGAATTACCTGGAGACTCTGTTGGAGATATCTGCTTTTCAAACAAAAAGAGAGAAGATATAGGGGCATTGTGGATCTCCATTGAGCTAAAAGCGCGTTGGAGGTTATGATGTGATCTTGATCGTCGCTTCGTTTTAAATGCCTTGAATTACGGGATAAAACTTTTAAAATATATCCGTTGGATTGGTATACCAACCGATATATTTGGGGACAATTGTTATGGGTCATTTTCTGAGCATACATATCTTGATCAATATCCTGCTTTTTATTGTTTATTTGTGACCAGGATGCTGGACGAGGATATTGCTAACATCTTGGGCGATATCCTGAGGTTGATCGAATTAATCACGTGCAGGTTAAAGACTGGGACTTGCCAACGGTCAAATGGACTTCGTCTCCTCAAGACTCGGACGTATTTGTTATGGGAGAGACGTTGAACCCGAAAGACCAGGTCTACAACGTTCGACTGAGGAATATTCGCTGGATCCCGGTTATTTAGGATAGTTTGTTACATTTGTTTTACTATAAATAGATGGGGGCGGATCAGATTAAGGCACAACGCAACTTTCACACACTCTCGAACACTTTTGCTTTCTAGCTTTCAGCAGTCACTACACACAAACACTTGTATTCAAATCACTTTGTAACACCTAGTTGATTCGCTCTACATCCTGCACTGTATCCTGATATTTGAAGCAATAGAAGAACAAGGCAGCTGCGATTGTCAGCTCCCGAGGTTTTGTGCCGGCGATCTAGATTGATCAAGGGCTTTCCTCGTACATCTCGTGTCCACCTTTACTTTTCTGCTCATTGTTTGATCATAGACACGGCTCTATATCTTGAGCCGTATCCTGAAACTGTTTTTATAACTAACTTGGTTAACATATTTTTCACGCATAATTTTAGCACACTACTTCACTTAACTAATTTGATCACTAAATTGCTTCGGTAATTTTTGACCAAAACAGGAATGTAAAAGACAATTGCTTGATTTTCTTTTAACTAAAGTATCCGATTTAAAACAAAAATCAAGGGTCAAATGGGTGGTTGAGGGGGATGAAAATTCAGCTTTTTTTCATGGTTTAATAAATAAAAAATATTAATAAACGGCTGAATGGAGTGAATATTAACGGGATATGGGAAACGGATCCGAACAAAATAAAAATGGAGGCCAGAAAATTTTTTGCTTTCAAATTCCGGGAGCCTTTACGTCACAGACCAAATTTTTTGTTTCCCAATTTAAAACAATTGTCGAGTGATGAGGCAAACGGACTGGTGGTACCATTTACTCTAAATGAGATCAAGGCGGCAGTGTGGGAGTGTGATAGTGATAAAGCTCCTGGACCAGACGGGTTTAATTTCGGTTTCTTAAAACACTACTGGGAAACCTTCAAAGTAGATTTAGTGAAGATCATGGAAGCTTTCCACAGATACGGCGCCATCAGTCGAGGGTGCGGTTCGTCTTTCTTGGCACTTATTCCCAAAGGTATAGACCCAATTTCTTTCAACGACTATCGTCCCATTAGCCTAATTGGGTGTATTTCAAAAATCATTTCGAAGATACTCGCAAATAGGATAAAAGGGGTAATTGGATCGGTAGTGTCGGATTTTCAATCCGGCTTTTTGGCTACACGTAATATTCTTGATGGACCTTTAATTTTAAACGAAATAATTTCTTGGGCTAAGAAAACTAAAAAGAACACTTTTTTTTAAAAAAAAATTGACATAGAAAAGGCATATGATACTATTAATTGGTGCTTCATTGAACGGGTGTTACAACAAATGGGTTTTCCGGCGCGCTGGAGAAAATGGGTTAGCGGTATCCTTGCCTCCTCGAGAGCATCTGTTCTAATCAATGAGTCGCCTTCTCTAGAGTTTCAATGCTATAGAGGAGTTCGCCAGGGTGATCCGCTATCACCGTTTATTTTTATTCTTGCAATGGAAGCTCTAACCGGTTTTATGAGTAAGGCAATGGAATTGGGGAAAGTAAAAGGTGTGTCATTACCAAATGGCGGTCCGGTTTTAACCCATTTGATGTATGCGGATGATGTAATTTTTTTGGGGGATTGGGAAGAGAATTCGATTCGTAACATTATACGGCTAATGAGGTGTTTTCACTGCATCTCGGGTTTAAAAATTAGTTATTCAAAAGCTAATCTTTTTGGGATTGGAGTGGGGGAAAATGAAAATTTTCAAATGGCATCGTTAATAAACTGTAAAGTCGGGAAATTCCCTTGCAAATATCTTGGGGTTCCGGTGGGGGCAAACATGAATCAAATTAGACATTGGAAGTGCATCATTGACTGTTTTAAAAACCGTTTGTCACTTTGGAAGTCAAAAACACTCTCTTCGGGTAGGAGATTAACCCTTTTAAAAGCATCTCTAGACAGCCTCCCACTATATTTTTTTCGCTTTTCAAGGCACCGCAAGGTGTCTTGGATAAGTTAGAAAGTCTTCGTAGGAGGTTTTTTTGGGGCGGAAATGAAGAAAAATCTAAAACCGCTTGGGTGTGTTGGGATAGGGTCATTGGACCGATGAATAAGGGAGGTCTTGGGTTGGGTTCTCTCAAAGAAATGAACTTGAGTTTAATATCAAAATGGTGGTGGCGATTCAAACATGAAAGCGACTCCTTTTGGGGTAAAACGATTAAAGCGATTCATCTGCATGCATACTCGGCATCTTACATTCCGGTTAGGGAGGGTATTTCTGGAATTTGGAATAATATTGTTCGAGCAGGAAAAGACTTCCAAAACTACAACCTACCGTTCCAAAACATGATGAAAGGTATTGTTGGCGATGGAAGGGAGATACGGTTTTGGTTGGACTGGTGGACGGGTGATGGACCTTTAAAGGAATGCTTTCCGGATCTTTATGGATTCGAAAGGCACAAGCATGCAACACTTAAAGATCGGATCGAAGAATTAGAGTGGAGAGTTACTCCGAGTTCTAGTATCCAGTTAGATCAACTGCAGCAAATCGAACAACTAAGGAGAACTACTCGACTGGGAAATAATAATGATAAATGGGTATGGATGTATTCGGATGACGGTGTTTTTTCGGTAACCTCGACTAGGAAAATGCTAAACAGGTTTGCAATTCCTTTTTATCCTTATGATTGGGTTAAATGGGTCCCAAAAAAAGTCAATATCTTCGGATGGCGTGGAGAGCAAGATCGGTTATCTACAATGGTCGGTTTAAAGAAGAGAGGAATGTTACCCAATTCTTCGATTTGTAAGTTATGTGGGGAAAGAGAAGAAGACGCGGATCACTTATTCATCGGGTGTTACGTGGCAGCGGTATTGTGGCAAAAAGTGAGCAGCTGGTGCAATATTCAGCAGATCTATGCTCATTCCATGAAAGATTTGTTGAGTTTCTACAAAACTGCACAGCTTGATGAACAGAAGAGGAGCTATGTACAGACGATAATATTAGCAACTTGTTGGGGAATCTGGAAAGCAAGAAATGATGGGATATTTAAAGGGAAGCACGTTAATATCGATGGGATCTTTGGGGAAATGCAGGCGACTACCTTTCTATGGATAAAAAACAGAGCAAAGAGAACAAATTTGGAGTGGAGGAGCTGGGTGAAGTTCGAGATAACAAGTTAGAATTACGGGTTTAGCGATTAAGTTGTAATAGGGTGAGCTTTAAACTTTTTTAGGTGGTTGGCTTAGTAGCTTACTAACCATTTGTAACGACTGAAACTTTTTTTTTTGGTGATTGAATAAATTGATACAGTTTGCCGTTCAAAAAAAAAAAAGTATGAAAACTCTTGTAAAAGTTCCTTATTAGCTAACCAACCATATCTTAACATGCTAAATTCAAATCATAAATATAATAATTTAATAAATATATACAAGCTTATAAAGACTTTTCGGGTCCTTTGAAATTTTGGGCCTCGGGCGTCGGCACGGGTTTGCCGAGCCCAGAGCCGGCCCTGACTTGATCCACCATGGTTTGCATGGATTAAACCATGACAACCATGGTCCTCCTTTCCTTTTTTCAAGAAATCATTTCCTTTTTCTTTAGACAAAGATCAATTAAAATAAATAAGGGGCTAATGGTTTGGGTCATGACCACACCCTTAAGGTAGTGGTTTTGGATGGTGGATTAGAGGCGGGTGACATGATACTGACGTGCATGGTCATGGTGGCCGTGAAAGTTATGACCACACCCTATAGCCTTACTTTTTGATATAAATTATTGAATATATAAAAAGACTTAACTACCTTCAAAATTAATCTTAAAATCTTGCAACAAAAATAGCACTAGGTTTTTTTTAACATTTTTTTCCTGCTAGAAAACACGAAACTTTTTAGGCAATTAACTTTGCATCTTCAAGGATTTAAATCATTTTTATGGGTGTAAACACAACAACAACAACCATACCCAGTAAAATCCCACAAATAGCAAAGCTACTTATAGGGTCTGGGGAGGGTGGGATGTAGATAGACCTTGCCTCTATCCCTAGGGATAGAGAGGCTGCTTCCAGAGAGACCCTCGGCTCCAAAACGAACATCATACAAACACACAAAGTCAAAGAATATAGAAACAAGCAGTCTCACATACCAAGAAAGTGATCAGAATGACACAATATAATGTCAATCATGTATAATAGTATACGACATCATTTGGTCATAAACACAAGAAGACAATCACCGGAAAAGTCACTTAAAGAATAAGAAAAACATACGTCCCTAATATACACCTAAGACCTTACTGCACTATCCTCTAGAAGTCCTTAACCTTAATTCTACGCCTCCACGAAGTCCTATCTTGGACCATGTCCTCAGAAAGATGCAACTCTAGTAAATCATGCCTAATCTGCTCATCCCATGTCAGTTTGGGTCTGCCTCTTCCTCTCCTCCTCTCCACAGTAATAGTTTCCACTACTCTAACTGGTGCCGTCGTTTGCCTCCGCTTCACATGCCCAAACCATCGCAATCTCCCCTCCTTAATCTTATCCGATATACTAGCCACTCCTAATCTTTCCCTCAAAACCTCATTTCTTATCCGATCTAATCTCGTGTGTCCACACATCCACCTCAGCATCCTCATCTCTGCTACCTCCATCTTGCGCGCTTGTGTCTTCTTGATAGCCCAACATTCTTTTCCATATAGCATAGCGGGCCTAACTGCTACCCTGTAAAATTTCCCCTTTAGTTTAGTTGGGAACCTCCTATCGCACAATACCCCACTGGCTGCCTTCCATCTACACCAGCCAGCCTGTATGCGATGGGTTACATCACTATCTATGTCACCATCTCTTTGAACAAACGACCCCAAATACTTAAATCTAGTTGCTTGAGGGACCAATTGATCCTCAATGGTGATCTGTGTGTCGTCATTATCGGCTACACCATATCTTTAAAATCCTAGACCACTAAATCATGGGTGATATATAGAAGCACTAGATGACCACGAGTTAATCTCACAAACTTGCCAAGGTTATTCAACTTATGGCCCACATATCAAGTTTTGGGCCTAATGTCTACCCTGTAGTCAGTACCCACTCCATCTGTTGGGCCATTAAGTAATACTTCAATCCACTCCATAGTAGAGGTTGGAGATGTAAAAAAGAAATTAACTGTTTAGGTTCCGCGACCCGAAATTGAGCAAACCTGACCCAGTAAAAACTGGTTTGGCCCAAATCGGTTTGGGTGCAACTTCACCCAACGATTTGGTACAGGTTTGTGATATTTTTGTTGAAAATCAGTTTCAACCGAACTGGTTTGAGCCCGCCTAGAAAAACTAATAATAACTAGTTTAAATGTTAAAAACGGTTTTGAACCCGATCCAAATCGGGTTGGGTGGGTTGGGATTTTCAACTCAAAAACCAGTACTTAGCCCGAACCGCTTTTGGCGAAACTAGTTTGAGATTAAACTAAAAAGATCAGGCCTTCGCTTTGGGCACAAGCCAGGTTTCGTACACCTCTAGTAGAGGTGCACAAATCGGTTGGGTCCTCAAATCGAACAGGTTCCAAAATGATTTGCAATGCCGGAGCCAAAACTTTTTATAACATAATTCATAGTTGGTAAGTGTAACCTTCGAGTTCCATATCTTGAAACATGTAAAATTGTTTCATTTTGAACACTTACAAAAATATTTTTCTTGAATATTAACTAAAAAATCGTTATAAGGTTTAATCAAAGTCGAGTCACCAACAATATCACCTTCCGATAATTATAACATTTTCTCTACTTCTTTCTTTATTATTTTAGTTGGGATTTAACGTATTAGATAATAGGCTAGTGACATCTTGGTGGTGGGATAAGACTTTGGGACCAATAGGGGTCCTGGGTTCGATTCCCACAAGCGGGTTTTCCCATATTTATTGGGTTTCCTCCTGAATTAGTGTATAGGCATTATGCCTAGTGGAGATGGATATGATCGGGTGGTTCCACTGGTGGCACGAGTCAGTGATGCAAATTTGCCGTTCAAAAAAAAAAAAAAAAAAAAGAAGATAATATCAATTATCTAGATATTTGATTTGGGCCTTTAAAAAAAAAAGATATTTGATTTGTGTCTTTTTATATCAATGCATCTTTCCAAAAAATAAAAAGCTTTTCGATATATAATAAGAATACTTTTTTCACAAACTAAAATAATGTGTACTAAATTAAATACAGTATTAACTAAGAAATATTCTAAGAAAAAAAAAACTAACTTTATATACAATTATTTTTAATAAACAAATAAATATCAATAAAAACAAAACCAAAAGTATAAAGTTTGCTAATATTAAAAGTCAACCACCACAAGTGGCCTAGTGGTGGAGTGACTTGGGTTCTCCAATGGAGACCCAAGTTCAATTCTTATTAGTGCCACTTTGGTGGCCACCGACACCCGCTTTAAAGCCGGACCGAGGACACTCGAGGTCTCGGGTTCGAAACATGTTTCTTACCCCTCTTTGATGGCTATGGGTATTTGCTGCCAGAAAGCCTTGTCGGGTGGTGACCTGGGAGGGGGGATCCCCTCCGCGGTTAAGGTTACCGTGCAATTAACCTTTTTTAATATTAAAAGTTGAGAATTGATATACCTATTAACATAAAATGTTATTTCTACTTTATACCAATTATTTAAATTATATCATTTGTTCATATTTTAAGTTTTTAACTTGAAACTTTCCTTTTAAGATATAGATTTCAGCTAAATGGGCTAACTTCACATTAGCAATTAATATCTGCATAGACTGCTGATACCAAACAGCCCATTCTAACATTTTCTCTACTCTTTCTTTATTATTTTAGTTGGTATATAACGGATTAGATAATAAAAGTTATCTAGATATTTGATTTCATATATTGAATTCTTTATCCTCATTCGTATAATTACAATAAAAATAATTATTTTCTTTCTCTCTTCTTTTCTATTAAATGATTTTGTTGGCTTGTACTAATCCCATACTCATATAATCTTATTTTCATATCCTTACTTGTATACGACCCGTATACAAGTATATGGCCCGTATAGAATGTTGTTGCATAGAACTAAATGCGTTGGAATGTTTTTTTTTTGACTTGTTATATACGGGTCGTATAGCATTATTCAGGCCGTATATACTGTATACGACCAATATAATGTTATACGACCAAAGTTGATTAATTTGAAGGGTTATTGATCAAGTTTCAGGGTTTAACACATGTATACGGGTCGTAAAATGTTATATGGTCCGTATATAATTATCTTTTTTTTGTTTTATAAACCGAAAGAACGTATAATAAGTTTTTTTGATATACGACTATATTAGTGATAAACGTACATGTACGGTCCTTATATAATAATTTTTTTATTTCTTTTATTTGATAAAACCGAAAGAACGTATGATAAGTTTTTTTTATATATGACTTTATTAGCGATAAACGTACACGTTCAATCCGTATATAATTAAATGTTTTTGTTTTAAATATGATAAAACCGAAAGAACGTATAATAAGTTTTTTGATATACGACTATATTAGCGATAAACGTATACGTACGAGTGTTGAATAATTTTCGACTTTATTATGTTACGAGTTTGTAATATGTTGCCGATTATGTTATGCTAGCATTTTTAGGTTAATAATCAATATATACTAACAACAAAACATGTGCATACGACAAACAATTCGATAACAATCATCAAACAAACAAAATACAATATAAACAAAAGTCAAATAGTACAATGTTTCAAAACTAAAACAACAAAAGGAAAATACAATAAGCAGCTACGGCGACGGTGGTGGTGGTGCAGTGCCAGCTCGTAGAAGTAGGGTCGCGCCGGCACGCATAGCAGTGATGGCTTCCACCATCCAATGTACGCCGCTCCGTATACGGGATACGTCCACCCGTGCAGAAACTACATCCGACTCGACCCGAGTCAATCTCTCCTCCAACCCCGGTGGAGGCATCACACGTTACCTCACGCTCCTTCGCTTGTACGGGTGCTCTACCAGTACATCCTCGGCCTCTATCTTCTATCTGCGATCGGGGAAGTATGTGGCCAACTTGTATGCTAAGTTAGCCACTCCCCACCGCCGATAAGTAAGTCATGCAAAAAAAAATAGGTCATTCTGGGTGACCCACTCCCTACTATCGTGCCGACCCGTAATCGTCACGACAATACATCGATGGAGGTATCGGCGCAACGGGTCATAAATGCGCGACAACCGCGCCTTTGGAGATCGCAAACTCAGCGTCGCGAACTCCCCAACCCCTATAGTGCACCACCGGGTCCACAACACATCAGATGTCGTGGCGAGTTGTATTCGTATTCCATTTCAATCTTTGTAATCTCGAGACCTTGATCCCAATGTAAACACATTTCAATTTAAACTAGTTTAGTTTATATATACATTCATGTTTATTCGATGTTTTGATTCGATCAAATCATACACCATACATGTGGTAAGCTTAAACACCACTTTAAAACCCCAAGTTATGCTTAACATATGAAGTTGATATATAATATAACCAAACAACCAACGACAAGGTACTAAAAGTAAAAAAATTAACTTTTGTTAAGGAGCTTACGGACCGTAAGCTCATCCTTACGGTTTGTAAGGTACTTTGGGCGGGCAGAATCATGACCAGCTCGCAACATCAACCTTTAATTCACCTTTTCCCAACTTTCAACCACCTAAACACCCAACTAACCCCATTTAAACCCCAAACCCTAATCCTACCTTATAAATACATGTCATCCATACCTCCCTAACACCTTTACACACTCTATAATCTCTCCTAGAAAGCTCAATTCTCTCAAGAAATATCAAATTTGGGCAGAATACCTTTGAGCTTAAAAGTGAGGTCTTAACTCACTTCTTCTCATTCTTCTTAATCTTTTCTTGCTTAAATCTCCATGGATAACCTCTAAGGATTTTACCCATGGTTTACCTTGATAAACCAAGCTTGGTACATCACTATAGAAGGGTCCAAAGTGGAGGTTACATTCTGTTTTATTAAGCTTTTTACAACATTGTTCTTGTTCATGTTCATCTTGTGGGAATCTTGTACTAACTGTTAGGGATAGAATTTCACAGCTTATGGATCACGGATCCTCAATTGCAGCTAGGATCACGGATCCTCAGTTCAGTTTGAAATAAGGATCCTCAGAAGATGTTGCAAGACTAAGGATCCTCATTATTATCCTAACACTAACAATTGTTTCCATCATTTTTGAACTTGTTTTGTAGGTGTATTCGAATAGGGCTTGGCCCAACCGAGATTTTAGGGGAATATGCTTGGTGATTCTGCACGTGCATGAACTCTTCGACCGTTATGGTAATCGTGGGGGGCTTGCACCATTTGCGGATAGTTAGTTAGGCTAGATAATTTCTATTTTCAAATGGGGATACAAGCTTGATTTAGAAATTATTATTATTAGCAACACAACTGCACTACACTCGAGCTCTAGGAGAACTCTCTGCGATTACACACTTTTGCACACTAGTGATCCTTGTACCAAGCTTGTTATCATCCCGATCTGTAATCTTTCTTTGTTTAATATAGTTGGTGATCGGTAGTTTCCATCACCCGAGGTTTTTTATGCCGGAGATCCTACATTGATCAAGGGCTTTTTCCTCTTATAAATCCTTGTGTTCATCACTCATTTCATATATTTGTTGTTCATACATTTGACCATTTAACCAAGCATCATACCTCACAAAATCAGATTTGGTTGCATTATCCTTGTGTGATTTTTGACCAAAACAGTTTGGCCCCCACCGTGGGCCAATCGGTGCTTCATTCTTGAAAAACCTTATTCATTTTATTCATTTCTGTTCATTACCTTCAACCTTATGGCTTCTCATGCGAAGAACACTTCAAGCTCTATGCCGGCGATCACTTCTTCACAAGGCATTCCACCTTTGCCTCATGTCCCTTCTGGATCCCAGAAGAATGCTGAGAATGCTGCGAAGAAGCCAACACCCGTTTTCATAAAAGCAACTACTGTTGTTTCTTCTAGTCCTACTAACAACGATCTTTATTCTTTGATTTTATAGATGAAGGATTACATGCAACAGCATGACAAAACTAACGACAGGATCCTTCGGGAGATCGATGAAATCAAGAAATTGAAGAGATCAGCGGAGGATCACTCTCCATTGATGCCTAGATCACTGAATTTTGATACTCCAGTCATGACTACCCAGCATTCCACATCATCAGGTGTCCAGTATCAGGGTGGATCATCGAGTATGCACTATGGATCATCGGCAATGACACAGGCTCAAGGACCCTACTTCCAGCCTTCAGGATCCTCTCTTCAGCCTCAAGGATTCTCTTTCCAGCATCAAGGATTCTTCTCTAGTTCGGGAGGATACACGGGGACGCAGTCGGTTCAAGGATCCTACTCTCAGTATCAAGGATCCTAATCTCAGGCTCAAGGATCCTTATCTCAGGTTCAAGGATCCTCATCTCAGGTTCATGGATCTATGGAGTATCCCCCAAGACCTTCAGCTCTGATGCGTACCGGATCCAACATCTTTCAGGATGAAGGATCCTTAAGGAGCGTACAACCCAGAAGCTCAGAGATTCACTTGGGAGACTTCATCCCCATGCAAACTATCGCTTCATCTGGTCCCTCGATCATGCCAGAATCACATCAATATGGATTCACATCAGGAATCCCAACCTTGAATCCATCAGGAGGTAACACTTTAAATACTTCTTATAATGCTAACCATGGCTTTGTGCAGGAGACAGGAACCAACCAAGCTATGGCTAAGGAATTACAAAAACTCAAGGATATGATATACAATGTCCCAGGAGTGGTTAAACCCATTCATGAGATTCCAGATGGGAGTCATAGAATATCTCATTTTGCACCACCCATTTGTGATTCGGAGATACCAAAGAGGTTCCAAACACCAAATTTGAAGCTCTATGATGGTACAACTGATCTAGAAGAGCAAGTAGCTCAATACAGGGAGAGAATGGAGATTAACCCCATTCCTGAAAGGTTAAAAGAAGCATGTCTATGCAAGGGTTTTGGATCCACACTAACAGGATCAACTCTTAAATGGCTGCTAAGTCTTCCTCCTTACTCTATTACTTCATTTGCTAATCTAGTTAACTTGTTCAATAGCCAATTTTCATGCAGTAGGAGATTTGAACGTTTAACTAGTGACTTATATAGGGTAACTCAAGGTAATAATGAATCACTAAGGGATTACATAACTAAATTCAGTAGAGAATCCTTAGAAATTCCCAATTTAGATATTGCAACAGTTGTGGAAGCTTTTAAAATGGGTTTACTTAAGGATTCACAATTCTATGATGATCTTGTGATGACACCTTGAAGGAATCTTGATGAAGTAAGAACCAGGGCCCTTAGATTCATCCGTTTAGAGGATGATAAAAGGATCCAAGAGAGACTGTCAGGATCCTCAAAACAGAAAAAAACAAGGATCCTATTTCAGGAACAACAAATCCAAATCATACAACAAGTCTGATAATCAAAATGTGCATGCTGTGGAGCAAGATGAGGATGATGAAGATTATCCACCCATCTCTGAATATTGCTTTGCTGTTGATAACAATGAACTAATCCTTGCCATGCAGAATTTAGGTGAAAAAGCTAGATGGCCCAGAAAGAATGATAAGCCAGCTGCTACAAAGGATAAATCAAAATGGTGTGCCTATCATGAAGATTTCGGTCATCTTACTGATGAATGCATAGCACTCAGGAATGAGATTGGTTACTTGTTAAACAAAGGACATTTGAAGGAGCTATTTGGAAGAAAAAAGTCAAGGATCCAGGATCCTGAAAAGACTCCAGAAAGGGCTCTTGCTCCTCCAGCTGATGCCCAAATTATCAACTTTATCTCTGGTGGATCAGATATATGTGGCACTTCCTTTTCAGCAGCTAAAAGGCATGCCAAAGAGACAAAATTGGAGAATGGGGATAGGCCTATACGAATTTCTATCCTTACAGAGCAAAAAGTGATATCCTTTGATGAGGATGATCGTGTAGATATTCAGGATCCTCATCATGATGGTCTTGTTATAACATTGTTTATTTCTAACCATTTTGTTTGCAGGATTCTTATAGATGGAGGAAGCTCAGTGAACATTATCTAACTTGATATCCTCAAAAGAATGAACATCCCTGATTCAGAAATCATCCCAAGATCATCAGTTCTTGTGGGATTCAGTGGAGAAACCAAGAATACATTGGGGGACATCAAACTTCCTATTTACATAAAGGGAGTAAATTCTATTCAAAAATTTTGTGTCATAGATTGCTTATCTTGTTGCAATGTTATCCTTGGCAGGCCATGGATACATGATATGAAAGCAGTTCTATCCATATATCATCAGTGTGATAAACTCCCTACTCCATGGGGTGTGGTGAAGATAGAGAGTGATCAACAAGAAGCCAAGAATTATTACACCTCATCAATGAAGCCAGCCTCAAAACCTAGGGGACCATAGCAATTAAAGTATCCTCCAAGGGATGTTTTAGGGGCAATAGAACAGGATGTGAAAGATATCCTGATGGATCCTCAGGATCCTGAATCCAAAGTTTTTATAGGATCCGGGATCCTCGATAACATTGAACAGGATCTAGTATCATTCCTAAAGAGGAAAAAGCTACCTTTTCCTGGAAGCATGAGGACATGACAGGTATTTCTAAAGATATTATTACTCATAAACTTGGCATTGACAGGTCATTCAAACCCATACATCAAAAGAGGTGAAAGTTTGTACTTGAAAGGAATGCCATCATCCAGGAGGAGGTAGATAAACTGCTAAGAGCAGGTATAACTAGAGAGGTTAAGTATCCAAGGTGGTTAGCCAATGTGGTTGTTGTTCAAAAGAAAAATGGAAAGTGGAGGGTATGTGTCAATTTCACTGATTTAAATAAGGCATGTCCCAAGGATCCTTTCCCATTACCCCACATTGACTCCATGGTGGATGCTACAGCAGGTCATGAATTGTTAACTTTTATGGATGCTTCATCTGGATTTCAACAAATTCAGATGGAACCATCTGATCAAGAGGATACAGCCTTTATGACCCCTACTGGTATCTATTGTTATATTGCTATGCCCTTTGGACTAAGAAATGCAGGTGCTACATACCAAAGGCTGGTTAATATGATGTTTAAAGAACAAACTGGACACATAATGGAAGTCCATATTGATGACATGGTGGTTAAGTCCAAGAGAGCTGAGAATCACCTTAGAGATTTGGAAGAAGCATTTGATATCCTTGACAAATTCAATATGAAATTGAATCCTTCCAAGTGCCACTTTGGTGTAAAAGCTGGCAAGTTCCTAGGTTATATGGTGACAAAAAGAGGGATAGAGGCAAGTCCAGAGCAAATCAAGGAGATTGTGAACATCAAGTCTCCTGCCAATGCCAAGGATGTGCAAAGATTGACAGGAAGGATCGTAGCCTTGAACAGATTCATCTCAAAGTCATCAGAGAAATGCAAGGAATTCTATGACATTCTGAGAAAGAACAAGAAATTTGAGTGGACTAAAAAGCATGAGAATGCTCTCAAGGCCCTTAAGGATTACTTATCCTCAGCTCCAGCCTTAATAAAACCAGAAAAGGGGATATATTATCCTTATATTTAGCAATTTCTTCTAAAGCAGTAAGTGCAGTCCTTGTTAAGGATCATGAAGGTACCCAACATCCTGTGTATTATGTAAGTTAAAGTTTACTTGATGCTGAATCCATGTATTCTCATTTAGAAAAACTTATCCTTGCTTTAATCATGGCATCTACTAAATTACGACATTATTTTGAGACACATCCTATTATTGTTAAGACTAATTTTCCTATCCAAAATGTTCTCAGGAAATCTGAAATGTCAGGAAGGATGGCAAAGTGGACAGTCATGCTTAGTGCATATGATATCAAATATGAACCAAGAACTGCCATTAAATCCCAAGCCTTAGCTGACTTTGTGGCTGATTTCAGTAGTGATCTACAAAGGGAAGTTGAATTGAAAGGTCAACAGCTTGAAGAGACTAAGGATCCTTGGATACTCTTCACTGATGGGGCTTCAAATGTCAAAGGAACTGG
This sequence comes from Helianthus tuberosus, assembly GCA_030545235.1. NCBI lineage: Eukaryota > Viridiplantae > Streptophyta > Magnoliopsida > Asterales > Asteraceae > Helianthus > Helianthus tuberosus. Next base: position 61,463 of record JARYGA010060076.1, read on the forward strand.
ACTAGGCATACTACTAAAACGCCACAGGGGGACATAATACCCCACTCAATTGCTTGTGAGTTTCAAACTACTAATAATGAGGCTGAGTATGAAGCCTTAATAGCTGGTTTGCAAATTGCTAAGCACATGAGGATCAGGTATCTTGAGGTACATGTAGATTCATTATTAATTACTAACCACTTTAATGGTTCTTATGCTGTTAAAAGTGAAAGACTAATCAAATATCTAGAGGTAGTCAAGGAATTGGTAGACTCTTTTGCTTCTTTTAGTTTGACACAGGTGCCCAGGGAAGAAAATGCAGAAGCTGATGCTTTAGCCAACCTTGGATCATCATTGAAGATTCCAGAGGATATTAAAATTCCCATCATCCATATATTAGCTCCTGCTATTGAGGATCACACAGCTATGGAGATAGTGGAGGATTCTGCAATTATACCTAGTGATGATGCACAATCAAGTTCAGGATCCTGTATCCTCCCAATCATGAGATATATACAACATGGAGAGATCCCCACTGAAGAAAATCCTAGAGCTTTCAAAGTCAAGGTATCTCAATTTACAATACTAAATAACATGTTATATAAACGATCTCTTACAGGTCCATATCTAAGGTGCATCGAGGATCCAGAAATCCAAGAAGTTCTCAAGGATTTTCATGAAGGAGATTGTGGAAACCACACTAGGGGCAGAGCACTGTTCTTAAGGATCCTCAGAACAGAATATTATTGGTCTACTATGAAGAAGGATACTGTGGATTATGAAAAGAAATGTAATGCTTGTCAGAGACATAGCAATATCCTTCATCAACCAGCAGAGCTCCTGTATCCTATATCCTCTCCTTGGCCATTCATGAGATGGGGAATGGACATAGTTGGCAAACTTCCCAAAGCACCAGGAGGAAAAGTGTTTATGCTTGCTATGACTGATTACTTTTCCAAATGGATAGAAGTTGAGGCCTTTGCACAAGTCAGAGAAAAGGAAGTGATATCCGTTATTAAAAGAAACATCATTACTAGATTTGGAATACCTTCTGAAATTGTTTGTGATAATGGATCCCAATGTATTTGGAATAGAACTACTAACTTTTGTTACAGTTGGGGGATTAAGATGATAACATCAACACCAGTCCATCCACAAGCCAATGGTCAAGCAGAATCATCCAACAAGATCATCATCAACAACTTGAAGAAGAAGCTTGGATCCAAGAAAGGAAAATGGACAGAAGAGCTACCTTATGTGTTATGGGCTGATAGAACAACTCCTAAGAATGCTACTTGTCAAAATCCATTTTCTTTAGTATTTGGAGCTGAATATGTGATCCCTACAGAAATGGTAGTCCCTACTACAAGAACAAGCATATGTGATCCTGAAGGAAATGCTGAAAACTTGGTTCAAGATTTGGATACCATAGGAGAACTCAGGGATTTGGCAAGGATAAGATTGGGTAGTTATCAACAAAGGATGGCTGGAGCATATAACAAGAATGCCAGAATCAGGAAATTACAAGTTGGTGATATGGTGTTAAGAAAAGCATTCTAGAATACCACAAATCCTGCTGATGGCAAGTTGGCACCAAAGTGGGAAGGCCCTTATCTGATTGAAGCTGAGGCAGGAAAGGGAGCATATCGTTTACTAACAATGGAAGGAGATCTATTACCAAGAGCTTGGAATGCTTTCCATTTAAAGAGATACTTCATGTAAGAAGGATCCAGGATCATTGGTCATTCTCATATCTGATGCACATCAAGGATCCTTAGAGGATTTATGATCCTCATCCTTGTAATGATTTGATTCTTTTTATTTATCCAATCCTTTAATTTACTTGATTAAAAGGAGAAGGATCTAGGATCCTTTATCCTTTTTCACTAAACTCTGAGTCTCGCAGAAGTTGGCACATCTTTGACAAAGGATCAAGTATCCATTGAAATCTCCTAAGTCTTTGGGTTTATCCCCAGTTTTTGGGCTTGTCCCCTGTGTTTTGGTCAAAAATCAGACGAGGATAATGCAACCAAACTCTTTGTTACGGGGTATGATGCTTGAATTGGTAAACAACAATGAGGATCACTATGAAATGAATTGTACGGGAGACACAAAGATTTATACGAGGAAAAAGCCCTTGATCAATGAATGATCTCCGGCATAAAAAATCTCGGGTGATGGAAACTACCGATCACCAACTCAAATTAAACAATAACCTTTTACAACTTCTGATGATAGCGAGCTAAATATAAGGATCAATATAGTGTATCGTGTAGAAATGTATGAAAAATGCTAAGTGTTTTGCCGAGAGCTGGTGAGTGCGGTTGTACGAGTGTGTGTAACCAAAAAATAGCCAAGTGTTGTCTAATTAGCTCGCTACCCCTTTTAAATTTAGAAAATATCTAGCTTAACTAATTGTCCGCATTTCATGCCTTCTCCCCACGATCTCCATAACGTTCACCATGGTCAAGCACGTGCGGAATAAGCGTGGAATATTCTTCAGGAACGTTACCAAGACTAAGTCCAAGCTGATATTCCTGCAAAACAACATCGAATTCAAAACAGACAATCATTAGTATAAGGATCCTTAGGATGATCCATGATCCTGATCCTGAAGCACTTCTGAGGATCACTAACTGACGCAGAAGTAAGGATCACCAAACAGGATAACAATTGAGGATCACGGGTCATTAAAAAATCCTCCCCTAACAATTGCCCCTAAAATATAAGGAGTAATATTGTAAATAAACGAGTTGTATTTTGTTGATCTTATCCGTAACAGACTAATGGATAACTAGCCGTTGAAGACGGACTAGCCGTCGCAAACCTGACGTCACTGAGGTGACAATCCTGCAAATCATCATTATAAATAGGAGTTAGAGATAGGATCAATATGCATTTAAATCCAAGAGAAACTCCCTTTAAATTCTCAGCTGAAGATCAATCAGGTATCTCTTTCCCTATCTCTCATTCTCTTACTCTGTTTTTCTTTCTTTACCATCATCACGTTAAGAATGATGCTCCGGTCCTCCCCCTCCAAGGATCACCAGAAGGATAGCCCCTTGAAGAGTCAAGGAATCATCAAAGACTCAGAGAATAAGAAGTGTTGCTTTACTGATCCACAAGTAGATAAGATCCGGCACTGCTTTCCGGCGAACACCTTTTTCAGACCCTTCGATCCCACTGTTCTGAGCGACTATATTTCTGAGACATGGGTTGCCTTTCCTGTTACCCCATTCACCATAGGATACACCTATCCTTTTCCAGCCTTTACCCTGTCCTTTTTCTCCCTAACCGGCATCTCCTACATCCAAGCTATGCCGATGATCTGGAGGGTCTTATATACCCTTGAAAGGATCATCGAGTAGGAAGGGATTAATCTAGGAATGTCAGAGTTGGCTGAAATGTATGATCTCACAACGTTTGGATCCCACCGATATCTGTTTAAGCGAAAACCCGGCGAAGAACATCCCATTTCTAATGTTACTAAGAACGATACTAACTGGAAACGACACTTTTTCTTTATCAGAAGGGATACTATTCCAAACGGAAAGGATCTACCAAGGAAGTGGTCCACCCATGGTAGGACAGAGGATCCTGAGAAGGATCACCAGGTAATCTTGCTCTTGTGATAAGATCACTAACCCCCTTTTGTTTCTGTTACACAGCTATCACTATTTCTCGTATTAAACTCTCATCCGCCACCGAGGAGAGACTTGCTGCATTCAGAAAACTTGGTCCTGAAACAAGATCATTCAAAGCAAACACCCAAGACTTACAAGAAGTATCCTCGGGATCAGTCACCATGTCAAGTAAGTATCCTGCTTTTTGTATAGTTAAAGATTTAAATAAATAGTTAAATAGAAATAGGATAAGGATACTTATCTTGCTTTGAATGTATAGGTGCCGGAAAAGCTTCCAAACCTGCCTCCCAGTTCGACGTTGCTGACCTTGACATTGTTCGATCCAGAAAGAAGAAGGCCATTGCCAGCCCTAGTGTCCCCATCCCCAAGGCACCCACTAAAGGAAGGGGTGGTAAGAAGAGGAAAAACTCTGAGATAGAGGATCTACAAGGCCTGCCACTGATCCGCCACCAATTCCTTGAATACTTCAATGACGTGAGGATCACCAGTTCTGCCTAGGTATCCTACTTATTTGAGGATCATCTGATCTTGAACTGCTTTTTCTCTTTTGCAGAAATTTGCTGAGATCGAAGACTACGTGGGGAGCGTTGAGGAGCTAGATAAGAAGATTGCTGACCTCCAACAAGTTGCAGTGCTCAAGGATCTTAAGATTGCTGATCTCGAAAAAGCCCTTCAAGACGCCAAGACTAAGACAGCTAAGATCTTGATCGACATTGACTACGAGAAGCATGATTTCATAGAAGGTGCAAAGGTCTCCGCTGCCATCACAATGTACAAGACAAAACTGAAGATGGCCCAGGAGGCTCAAGATCCTGACTTCGACAGAAGCAGCTGGGATGTTGAGGGTTGGAAGGCGAGGTTAGCTGATCTGGAAGACGATGAGGAGGCTGAGGAGGTTTTGGCGATTGAGGCTGGAAGCAGTGGAAAGGATCAGGTGAAGGATACCGAAGCTGGAGGGGATGAAGATGCAGCAAAGGTGTAGGCTGCATGATTGGGCGATGATGGACACTTCTAGACATAGCCGGAGCCCAATTTTTTAAATTTGGTAGTAGTTTGTTTTGTGGTTGTGCTGTTTTAAAACAATGATGGTCTGTACTTGAACAATAGTTTTAGGATTAAGGATCTAGGATCCTTTGGATAATAGGTAGGATTACAAATGGTGGAGGGATCCTCTGTTTGGGGGATGAATCCATTGTGATCCTGCCGCCTTTTGATTTCCTGCACTTGCTATAACCGCATAAACAATGGACACCCGTTGCCAACCCATGTGGATGGGCCACGTTTTGCTGGTAGAAACGTGGGTTGGCAATTTTGACAACCTTTGGCGGTTAATCCTTTGTTAATAAAATAACTTTAAACTTTTTTGGCTTATTTTGTTTTGTTATCCTTGTTTGTCCTTTTAATTTTCAATTATTTTGATTTACACTTGTCTGAGCAAGAAAAGTTGAACAACTTAGATAAAAAATTTAGGATATGATCCAGGATCAAACATCCTATAGTTGAAAAATTCCAAAAGGTGGTATATTTTAAGGATCATGTGTTCAGTTGTCAACGTACAAGGGTTATTCAAATAAACAATGAATAAAATCAAAATAGTTAAGGATCATACCTGGGGATCCAAGTTAGGATCCTAACCCTCAATATTATAACCAGGATAACCATAAGACAAACCTTAGTAAGAAGTAAGGATCAAGGATCCTTGGTTGTTTAACTTCGAAGACCTGAAATAGAACATAACTTGGGACTAAGCCATTATAAGATAAAAGTTAGCAACTGGGGACAAGCCCAAAGGATAACTGGGGACAAGCCCAAGGATAACTGGGGACAAGCCCAAGGATCGTGTGTGAACTGGAGTATGGCCCTAACTGGCGACTATCCAAACTTAGTGGCATGAAAATGCCAAAACCTTAGCTAACGTGAAAACGTTAGAAACCTTAAGAACGGATGTATGGTACGTCTACCATTATACGTAGGATCCTAGGTATAGCCAGTACAATGGAATTATCAGCCTCTAAAACGAGTACTGGTCCCACTGCCATGAACTATACCAGGATCATCGTGCGCTACTGGCGAAACTGGGGTCAAGCCCAAATAACTGGGGTCAAACCCAAGTAACTGGTTGCTTTTGTGGATAATCATCCTTTTGCTAAGAGTACCTGAACCTTCAAAACTCAAAATCACGTGAAAGGGGGATAAAGGATGCAGGATCCTTATCCTTATGTGAGGAAGTAAGGAAATGAAATAGTTTAAGATTAGAATGTTACCAAAATGAGGATCATCTGTGCTTTAAGGATCCTTTAAGGATATTTATCATGTGAGGATCATGGATCCTTATCACATGAAGTATTTCTTCAAATGGACAGCATTCCAGGCTCTAGGTAGCAAATCACCTTCCATTGTTAGCAATCGATATGCCCCCTTTCCTGCCTCAGCTTCAATCAAGTAAGGTCCTTCCCATTTTGGTGCCAACTTCCCATCAGCAGGATTGGTGGTATTCTGGAATGCTTTCCTTAATACCATATCACCAACTTGGAACTTCCTGATCCTGACATTCTTGTTGTAAGCACCAGCCATCCTTTGCTGATAACTGGCCATCCTTATCCTTGCCAAATCCCTGATTTCCTCTATAGTATCCAGGTCTTGAACCAATTTCTCATCATTTTTCTCAGGATCACGAATACTTGTTCTAGCAGTTGGAACCACCATTTCTGTAGGGATCACTGATTCTGCCCCAAATACCAAAGAGAATGGAGTTTGGCCTGTGGCATTCTTAGGAGTTGTCCTATCAGCCCAAAGCACACAAGGTAGTTCTTCTGCCCATTTCCCTTTCTTGGATCCAAGCTTCTTCTTCAAATTGTTGATGATGATCTTATTGGAGGATTCTGCCTGACCATTAGCTTGTGGGTGGACTGGTGTTGATGTTATCATCTTAATCCCCCAGCTGTCACAAAAGTTAGTAGTTCTGCCCCCAATGAATTGGGAACCATTATCACATATAATTTCAGAAGGAATACCAAATCTAGTTATAATATTTCTTTTAATGAAGGATATAACTTCCTTTTCTCTGACTTGGGCAAAAGCTTCAGCCTCTATCCACTTGGAGAAGTAATCAGTCATAGCAAGCATGAACACTTTTCCACCAGGTGCCTTAGGGAGCTTACCAACTATATCCATGCCCCATCTCATGAATGGCCAAGTGGAGGATATAGGATGCAATAATTCAGCTGGTTGATGAAGGATATTGCTGTGTCTTTGACAAGGATCACACTTCTTAGCATACTCCATAGCATCTCTCTTCATAGTTGGCCAATAGTATCCTGTCCTCAGGATCCTTGAGAATAATGCCCTGCCCCCAGTGTGGTTTCCACAATCTCCTTCATGGAAGTCTTTTAAAACTTCTTGGATTTCAGGATCCTCAATGCATCTTAAATATGGTCCTCCAAGAGATCGTTTATACAACATATTATTTAAAATTGTGAATTGAGATACCTTAGTTTTGAAAGCCCTTGGGTTTTCTCCTGTAGGAATTTCTCCATGTTGTATGTATCTCATGATTGGAAGGATCCATGATCCTGAATGAGATTGATTATCACTAGGGATGATTGCAGAATCCTCTCCTATCTCCATAGCCACATGATCCTCGATAGCCGGGGTCAGGATATGGATAATAGGGATCTTGATATCCTCCGGGATCTTCAAGGATGATCCTAAATTGGCTAATGCATCTGCCTCTGCATTCTCTTCCCTTGGTACCTGTGTCAAACTAAAGGATACAAAAGAGAGTGCCAATTCTTTGACTATCTCCAAATATTTGATTAGCTTTTCACCTTTAACAGCATAGGATCCATTAAAGTGATTAGTGATTAACAAAGAATCTACATGTACCTCAAGATACCTGATCCTCATATGCTTAGCAATTTGCAAGCCAACTATCAAGGCTTCATATTCAGCCTCATTGTTAGTGGTTTGGAACTCACAAGCTATGGAGTGGGGTATTATGTCCCCCTGTGGTGATTTTAGTAGTATTCCAAGCCCTGTTCCTTTAACATTTGAGGATCCATCAGTGTAGAGTATCCAAGGATCCTTGGTCTCCTCTAGCTGCTGGACTTCTAATTCAGCTTCCTTTTGCAAATCACTACTGAAATCTGCCACAAAGTCAGCTAATGCTTGGGATTTAATGGCTGTCCTAGGCTCATATCTTATATCATATGCACTAAGCTTCACTGCCCACTTGGCCATCCTTCCTGACATTTCAGGTTTCCTGAGGACATTCTTAATTGGAAAATTAGTTTTCACGATAATGACATGAGTTTCAAAATAATGTCTCAATTTAGTAGATGCCATAATTAATGCAAGGATAAGTTTTTCTAAGTGTGAATACCTGGATTCAGCATCAAGTAAACTCTTACTTACATAATAGACAGGATGTTGTGTACCTTCGTGATCCTTAACAAGGACGGCACTTACTGCTTTTGAGGATACCGCGAGATATAAGGATAACACATCTCCCTTTTCTGGTTTCATCAAGGCCGGGGCCGAGGATAGATAATCCTTAAGAGCTCTTAGGGTACTTTCATGCTTCTCAGTCCACTCGAATTTCTTGTTTTTCCTTAGGATATCATAGAATTCTTTGCACTTTTCTGAGGATTTGGATATGAATCTGTTTAAAGCTGCAATCCTGCCTGTTAACCTCTGAACATCCTTAGCATTGGCAGGGGACTTGATGTTCACTATAGCTTTGATTTGTTCTGGACTGGCTTCAATGCCTCTCTTTGTCACCATATATCCTAAGAATGTTCCTGCTTTAACACCAAAGTGACATTTTGAAGGATTAAGTTTCATGTTATATTTGTCAAGGATATTGAATGCTTCCTCCAAGCCTCTTAGGTGATCCTCGGCCCTTTTTGATTTTACCACCATATCGTCTATGTAAACCTCCATAGTTTGTCCAATCTGATCCTTGAACATCATATTCACTAGCCTTTGATAGGTTGCACATGCATTTCTTAATCCAAATGGCATAGCAATATAACATTATATACCAGTTGGAGTCATAAAGGCTGTATCCTCTTGATCGGATGGTTCCATCTGAATTTGTTGAAATCCAGATGAAGCATCCATAAAAGTTAACAGTTCATGACCCGCAGTCGCATCCACCATGGAGTCAATGTGGGGTAATGGGAAAGGATCCTTGGGATATGCCTTATTTAAATCAGTGAAATCGACACATACCCTCCACTTTCCATTTTTCTTTTGAACAACAACCACATTGGCCAACCATCTTGGATACTTGACCTCTCTAATCATACCTGCTCGGAGTAATTTCTCTACCTCCTCCTGGATAATGGCATTTCTTTCTGGTGCAAATTTCCTCCTCTTTTGATGGATTGGTTTGAAGGACCTATCAATGCCAAGTTTGTGAGTGATTATATCCTTAGATATACCTGTCATGTCTTCGTGTTTCCATGCAAAGGTAGTCTTTCTCCTTTTGAGGAAGGATATGAGGTCTTCCTTTATTTCACCAAGGATCCCTGATCCTATATAAACTTTAGATTCAGGATTATCAGGATCCATAAGGATTTCTACTACATCCTGTTCTCTTGCCTCCAAGACATCCCTTGGAGGACGCTTTAATTGCTATTGCTCCCTTGACTTTGATGCTGGTTTCATTGATGAGGTATAGCAGTTCTTAGCCTCTTGCTGATCACTATCAATCTTCACTATTCCCCAAGGACTAGGAAGCTTCACACATTGATGATAAGTGGATGGGACTGCCTTCATGTCATGTATCCAAGGCCTGCCAAGGATAACATTACAACAAGATAAACAGTCAATAACACAAAACTTTTGGTAAGAATGTAGGCCTTCGATATAGATTGGGAGTTTAATGTCCCCCAGAGTATTCTTAGTCTCGCCACTGAATCCCACGAGCACAGAGGATCTTGGTATGATATCGGATTCGGGAATATTCATCTTCTTGAGGACATCAAGCTGGATAATGTTCACAGAGCTTCCTCCGTCTATAAGGATCCTGCGAACAAAATGGTTAGAAATAAAAAGAGTGATAACCAAACCATCATGATGAGGATCCTGAATGTCAACACGATCATCCTCATCAAAAGTTATAACTTTTCCTTCGGAGACACTGGATGTTCGAATGGGTCTATCTCCATTATCCATCTTGGTTTCCTTTGCATGTCTTTTAGCTGCAGAGAAGGATGTTCCACAAATGTCTGATCCTCCAGAAATAAAGTTTATAACTTGTGCATCTGCTGGAGGGGCTGGAGCTTTCTCTGGGATCCTTTCAGGATCCTGAGTCCTTGACTTCTTTCTCCCCAATAATTCTTTCAAGTGCCCCTTGCTCAACAAGTATCCAATTTCTTTTCTCAGTGCGATGCATTCTTCTGTGAGATGCCCAAAATCTTCATGATATGCACACCACTTTGACTTATCTTTGGTTGCAGCTGGTCTGTCATTTTTCCTGGGCCATCTAGCTTTATCACCTAGATTCTGCATCGCAAGGATTAGTTCATTGTTATCAACAGAAAAACAATAATCAGAAATTGGAGGATAATCCTCATCATCCTCTTCTTGTTCAACAGCATGCACATTCTGGTTATCAGATTTGTTATAGGATCTGAACTTGTTGTTCTTGAATGAGGATCCTTGCTTCTCTTGCTTTGAGGATCCTGCTAACCTCTCCTGGATCCTTTTGTCATCCTCTAGCCGGATGAACCTAAGGGCCCGGGTTCTTACCTCGTCTAGATTCCTGCATGGTGTCATCACAAGATCATCATAGAATAATGAATCCCTAAGCAATCCCATTTTAAAGGCTTCAACAGCCGTAGCTATATCCAGGTTAGGGATATCTAAGGATTCTTTACTAAATTTAGTTATATAATCCCTTAATGATTCATTATGACCTTGGGTTATCCTATACAGATCACTAGTTAAACGCTCAAATTTTCTACTACAAGAAAACTGGTTATTAAATAGGTTAACTAGATTAGCAAACGAGGTAATAGAGTAAGGGGAAGACTTAGCAGCCATTTAAGAGCCGATCCAGTGAGAGTGGATCCAAATCCCTTGCACAGACATGCTTCCTTTAACCTTTCTGGGATGGGATTAATCTCCATCCTTTCCCTGTACTGTGCTATGTGTTCTTCAGGATCTGTTGAACCATCATACAACTTCATGGTAGGCACATGGAACCTCTTGGGTATCTCAGCATCACAGATTGGTGGTGCAAAACGAGATATCTTATGGCTCCCATCTGCAATCTCCGGGATAGGCTTGACCACTCCTGGGACACTTGATATCATATCCTTTAACTTTTGCAATTCTCTGGCCATGGCATGATTGATACCTGTATCCTGCATAAGGCCATGGTTAGTGGTATAAGAATTATTGAAAGTGTTACCTCCCATTGGATTCAAATTAGGAAGAGCGGATGTGAATCCATATTGTTGAGGCTCCGGAATGACCGATGGACTAGTATAAGCAATGGTCTGCATTGGAATGAAATCTCCCTGATGGATATCGGAGCTCCCTGATTGCAAACTCCTTAAGGATCCCAGAATCTGGAAGGATCCCTGAAACTGAGAGGATCCTTGAACCAGGGAGGATCCTGGGACATAGGAAGATCCTTGAACCTGGGAGGATCCTTGAAACTGAGAGGATCCTTGAACCTGGGAGGATCCTTGAACCTGGGAGGATCCTTGAAATGGCCAGAATCCTTGAATCTGCTGCGCTCCTAAATATCCTCCTGAGCTTATGAAGGACCCTATATGCTGAGGATGGGATCCTGCTGGTTGGAAGTATGACCCTGAAGCCTGATTCATTGCTGATGATCCGTAATGCACTCATTTTGGCCCTCCCACATATTGAACATCTGGAACCGCTGAAGGCTGAGAAGTTATAACCGGAGTATCGAAATTCAAAGATCTGGGCATCAGTGGGGAATGATCCTCTGCCGATCTCTTCTGTTTCTTGATGTCTCCAATTTCTCTAAGAATCCTTTCATTGGTCTTATCCTGCTGCTGTATATGCTCCTTCATCTGCAAAATCAGAGTAAACAAGTCACTAGTAGTAGGAGTATAAGAAGCAGAAGAAGTTGGAGGTTTTGAGAAAATGGGAGTTGGTTTCTTCTCGGCATTTTTCTGAGGTCCAGAAGGTGGTGGAGGCAAAGGTGGAATGCCCTGGGATGAATTGACTACAGACATCGCACTGGATGTGTTCTTTGATGATGAAGCCATCTGCTTGGATGTAACAAATCGAAATGATCACAAAAATGAGAATTTCTTAGGAACGAAGCACCAATTGCCCCACGGTGGGCGCCAAACTGTTTTGGTCAAAAATCAGACGAGGATAATGCAACCAAACTCTTTGTTACGGGGTATGATGCTTGAATTGGTAAACAACAATGAGGATCACTATGAAATGAATTGTACGGGAGACACAAAGATTTATACGAGGAAAAATCCCTTGATCAATGAATGATCTCCGGCATAAAAAACCTCTGGTGATGGAAACTACCGATCACCAACTCAAATTAAACAATAATCTTTTACAACTTCGGATGATAGCGAGCTAAGTACAAGGATCACTATAGTGTATCGTGTAGAAATGTATGAAAAATGCTAAGTATTTTGCCGAGAGCTGGTGAGTGCGGTTGTACGAGTGTGTGTAACCAAAAAATAGCCAAGTGTTGTCTAATTAGCTCGCTACCCCTTTTAAATTTAGAAAATATCTAGCTTAACTAATTGTCCGCATTTCATGCCTTCTCCCCACGATCTCTATAACGTTCACCATGGTCAAGCACGTGCGGAATAAGCGTGGAATATTCTTCAGGAACGTTACCAAGACTAAGTCCAAGCTGATATTCCTGCAAAACAACATCGAATTCAAAACAGACAATCATTAGTATAAGGATCCTTAGGATGATCCATGATCCTGAAGCACTTCTGAGGATCACTAACTGACGCAGAAGTAAGGATCACCAAACAGGATAACAATTGAGGATCACGGGTCATTAAAAAATCCTCCCCTAACACCCTGTTTTTGGGCTTGTCCCCTGTTTAAGGTATCTATTACCTCCTACAAATCAGGTTCTTACACCTTCGCCAGTTGTGCACGATTATCCTAGTGCAGTTAAAGGCAATGGGACCAGTACCCGCTTTAGGGGCTGACAATTTCATTGTACTAGCTGTATTTAGGATCCTAAGTATAATGGTAGACGTACTATACATCCGTTCCTAAGGTTTCTAACTTTTTCACGTTAGCTAAGGTTTTGGCATTTTCATGTCACTAAGTTTGGATACTCGCCAGTATGGGCCATACTCCAGTTTACACAAGATCTTTTGGGCTTGTCCCCAGCTTATTGGGCTTGTCCCCAGATTGTTTGGCTTATCCCCAGATACTAACATCTTCTTTTACAATTGGCTTAGTCCCAAGTTATATCCTATTTCAGGTTTCCAGAGCTGAATAGTTAAGGATCCTGGATCCTAACTTTATACAAGGTTTTATCTTTTGATTGTCACAGTTGTAAGTATTAAGGATATAAGATCCTAACTTGGATTCTCTGGTATGATCCTTATTTGCTTTAATTTTATTCTTGGTTTATCAATTATACCCTTATTCTTTGACAACAGGATATATGATCCTAAATTATTTCACTTTTCAAACTTTTCGATTAAAGGATATTTGATCCTTGATCATGTTTTGGTCAAAAATCAGGCTAAGATAATGTAACCAAATCTTTTTTGTGAGGAATGATGCTTGAATCAATGAACAATGTTAAGGATAACTCAGAAATGTAATGAACAAATGACAAAAGGATTTATACGAGGAAAAAGCCCTTGATCAAGAGTTGATCTCCGGCATAAAAAACCTCGGGTGATGGAAACTACCGATCACCAACTAAGATTAAACAAAAGAAGTTTATAACTCGGGATGATAACAAGCTTGTTACAAGGATCACTAATGTGCAATGTGCAATAAAATGTGTGAAATCGCCGAGTAGTGTTTGAGAGCTGATAGAGAGCTGTTGCGAGAGTGTGTGTATGCCAAAATTAGCTAAGTGTTCTACTCAAGCTTGTTATCCCCATTTTAAATTAGAAATAACTAAAATAACAAACTGTCCGACAATTATGCAAGCTCCCCACGATCTCCACAACGTCCACAAGAGCCAAGCACGTGCGGAATATTTAGGGAATATGCTCCAAGAATTTCGGTGAGACTTGGTCCATGCCTTTACTCCTGCAAAACAAGCTTACGTACAAGGTAGACAATTGTTAGTATAAGGATAACAATAAGGATCCTGAATCATGATCCTGCAACACCTGCTGAGGATCCTTAATTCAAACAGAATTGAGGATCCATGATCCTGGCAGCACTTGAGGATCCGTGATCCTTAGGATTGGAAAATCCTCCCCTAACATATCATATCCTAGATTGTTTAATATAAACTAATTTTTATACTTTCATCAGTAACTTGTAAATTCTGAGACTATGCAATAACAATTGATAAGTAAATATGCACAAAATTAACAACACCAAGCTACCCAAAAGTTAAAAGTTTTATTTATTTATCAAAGTTAACCTTTTAAAAGGTTGTCAAAGTTGCCTACCCAAACATCTACCAGTAATACGTGGCCCGTCCGTTTGGGTAGGCAAAGGGTGTCCATATTAATAAGGTTCATTGAGTGCAGGAAATTAAAAGATGAGGGGCATCAAAGGCTTCATCCTCCACAAACAGAAGGACCCATCCACCTTTGCTACCCCCTATTGTCCAAAGGATCAGTGATCCTTAAACCCTAAAACTATTGTTCAAATTACTACAGACCATTGTTCAAAGCATCACAACCAAAAACTATTAAACCATAAAAAATGGGCTCCGGACACGTTTAGAATTTTCCATCATCGCCCATTTGTGTAGCCTAAACCTTCGCTGCATCCTCCACCTTCTTCTCACCACCTTGACCACTGCCTCCAGCCACTGCATCCTGAGGATCCATAACTCCACTGCTACCAGCTTCAAGTGCCAGCACCTCCTCAGGCTCCTCATCATCTCCGAGTTCAGCCAACCTCTTGGTCCATCCCTCCAGATCCCACTCAGACCTGTCAAAGGCAGGATCAGCAGCCTCCTTAGCCGTCAGAAGTTTGATCTTTAGCATCACAACAGCAACAGAGTGTTTGGCCCCTTCCATGACCTCTATCATCTCCCTTTGGACTGTCATTTCAGCAACAAGTAGTTCCTTTTGTAGTTCCTTGTTCTCTTTTTCTAGCTGGGAGATCTTTTTATCTTTGGCAACTGCAACGGCCTAGAGGTCAAGACTCTTTTGTTCAGCTTCAGCCACATGTTGGTCAATGAGGATCTGGACTTCAGCGAATTTCTGCAATGAAAGAACTCAAAATTCAGGATCCTGTATCCTCTAAAGAAAGGCAAAATTTAGGATATGAAATCCTTACCTCGGAGACATATTCTTGAACCTGGTGTTCCATCAAAGGCAGGCCTTCAGCGGGTTCAGCAGGCTTCTTCCTTTTAGTTCCTTTACCCCTGGTGCTGACTTGTCACACCCCCAAAATCCACATGCGGAGTATCACCGCTTGGACGCGTGACTGACCCGGATCAAGCCACCAATCATATTGAACAATGTAATATAATAAAGATAAACCAACCACAATATAATTAGTGTCCAAATAAGTTAACCAAGTTCAAGTATCAGCGGAAGCATAAAGTGTAAAACCAAATTATAAGTTTTAAAAGTTCAAATGTTCCACATGGAACTCAACATTCCATGTCCCACAACGACTCTTCCCCATGCAAGCTCCATCTAAGTACCTAAAGACCTGCAAATCATGTAGTAACGAGTCAACAACAACATTGAGCGAGTTCACAGTTGGGTGTTTGTGTAAGTTATTCCAAAAAAAATAATAGTTTCCTTTAACTGGCACCCTTGCCGTGGGGACTACCCCATAGTTGAAAAAGTGTTTTGTTTAATCCCGTTTACTCTGGCAATCCAGCCGTGGGGGCTACCCCATGTTTACACTACTAGACTCGTTACCATATCGACCACTGACTTTAGTCATGTTTATGTGCCCTTAGCGTCAATGTTAGTCATGTCTGAACTTGCTGAATTGTACAACCTTGTGAGCCACGATTCACATCGCTTTCTATTCAAACACAAACCTAGTGAGGCACACCCGATCCTGAAGACCACCAAAAATGACACTAAGTGGAAGAAACGATTCTTCTTCGTTAGGAGGGATTCTATCCCGGATGGGAAGGATCTCCCTAGAAAATGGACCACTCACGGTAGGATAGAGGATCCTTATAGAAGGATCATAGGATAACCCTGTTTCCGCTGAGGATCACTAACCCCTTTGTTTCTATTTTGCAGCTATTTCTGTTTCACATATCATTCCATCACCTGCAACCAAAGAAAGGATCGACGCCTTCCGGAATCTTGATCCTGTAGTAAGAACATTTCAAGCAGACACCAAGGATTCTCAAGAAGTATCCTCAGGCTCAGTCACAATGTCAAGTAAGTATCCGAGTTTATATATGATTAAATGTTGAAATACAAATAAAACAAGAATACTTATCTGTTGCTTTGGATTAATAGGTGCTGGAAAATCCTCAAGATCAGCCTCCCGCTTCAGTGTCACCGATCTTACTACTGTTGCTCCCTGGTCTGGGAAGAAGAAGACTGCTGCTAGCCCGAGTGCCGTGGTTCCAAAGCCTGTTACCTCCAAAGGGGGAAAGAAGAGGAAGGCCAGTGAAGCTGATAATCTCGAAGGCTTGCCTCTTATCCGCCACCAGTTCCAAGAATACTTTGCTGATGTAAGGATCACTGACTTAGCTTGATTATCCTGCCCACTTGAGGATCATGTGATCCTGAACTCTACCTTGTCTTCTTTGCAGAAATTTGCTGAGGTCGAAATGCTGTTTGATGCATATGTTGAGGAGGCGGAGCAAAAGCATCTGGAATTCCAGAAGATCTTCTTGGCCAAGGATCAAACCATCTCTCGCCTTGAAAAGGATCACGCTCTGGCAAAGCAGCAAGTGGTCATGGCCCAGATAGACGCTGATCATGAGAGGCACGACCTACTGGAGGATGCTAAAGTCTCTGCTGCCATCACCATGTATAAGATCAAGCTGCAAATGGCTCAGGAGGCTGAGGATCCTGACTTCGACACGACCACTTGGGACAAGGAGGGCTGGAAGGCGAAGCTGGCTGAGCTAGACGATGAGGAGGAGGCTACTGAGGTCTTGGCGATCGAGGCAAGTGGCAGCGGGAAGGATCAAGCTGGTGGTGATGATGCTGGTGGTGATGCAGCCAAGGTGTGAGCTGCAGAAATGGGCGATGATGGATATTTCTAGACGCGGCCGGAGCCCATTTTTTTGGATTTGGTAGTTTTTTGGTTGTGATGTTTTAAACAATGCTGGGTTGTACTTTGAACAATAGTCTCTAGGGTTATGGATCATGGATCCTTAGACAATAGGTAGGATAATAGGTGGTGGAAGGATCCTCTGTTTGGGGGATGAAGCCACTTGTTATCCTGCCATCTTTTATTTCCTGCACTTTTATGACCTATTAACAATGGACACCCTTTGCCAACCCAAGTGGACGGGCCACGTATTACTGGTAGAAACTTGGGTTGGCAATTTTGACAACCTTAAAAGGGGTTAACTTTTGTGAATAAAAATAACTTCAACTTTTTGGCTATTTCACGTGTTGTTATCCTTGTAAATTCTTTATTTTTCTACTGTTGTTATTCACTTTCTTTGAATTTGTAAGTAAAGGATAAAGGTTTAATAAATCATGTTTAAAAGTTTTAGGATATGATCAAGGATCAAATATCCTATAGTCGACAAGTTCAGAAAAGTTATGTAACTTAAGGATCATTAGTTCTGTTGTCAAAGGATAAGGGTCACTTATATGAATAATAAATAAAATCAAAGTGATTAAGGATCATACCTGAGAATCCAAGTTAGGATCCTATCCCTTTACCATTCATGATCAGG
>JARYGA010060077.1:0-33655 GCA_030545235.1 Helianthus tuberosus
TAAACTAATTTGGAACGAATTGACAGTTTAAGAACCAATGTCCATTCGTCCAAATCGAAAAAATCGACAAGGTCGATCCATCCAAATCGAGATGTCCATCTGTCCGGATGGAGATGTCCATCCGTCCGAATCTGCACATCTGCTCGAACATGTCTGATCATCTCAACAACATTCCAATCACATTTTTCGATCCAAAATCTTTATTTTTGCGAATTTCATAATGAAACTTCATAGGATTGTGCGAAAATCAATCACGAACATAATGATGTCTTCAATTCAAATTCCATCCGTGAATTGACCTTCAATTTGGTGTTTATTCGATGTTTAACGTCAAAACCTCCAAAATATCCAAAATTCAGGAGCTTAGGTGATTCAATCAACTGTTAGATCGATTGAATCGGTACCATAGCTCTGATACCAATTTAGATTTCAGGATCATGCAGATTTGACGGAGTTTTGGTCCAAAGATAATCGGTTCGGTTGATTAATATTGATAAGAAAAGAGTAGAAGAAGAATCGACACCAAACAAGTCAATTTAATTTGGTATCTATTCCATGTTTAAAGTTACATACCCGTGAAACCAGTTGGACAACATCTCCCCTCTGGGAACCAAAATCCTGTCCAAATGAGGAACCCCTCATCCTTATATATAGGCATCAGCCCATCCGTTCGAAACACCATATGTCCATCCGTCCGGGTGGACTTTAACATTCAAAGAACCTATAGGGACGAATGAGTTGTAAATGGATGGATCAGGTATGTCCATTCGTCTGGATGGACTCCATCCGTCCGAATGGACTCCATCCGTCCGAATGGACTTTGTTACATATAAAACCTTGCCCGTTTCATGCTATTCTATACAATATTCAACACACGCTCTGACTAGCCTATTCACACAGTGGCTGTCGCAACCCCCGATCCCTGATTCCCGGGAACGGGCGGACGCGAGATCAGATAGTGGTGGTATCAGTTTGTTTAGTCTAGCAGCGGAATTTACATCAGGACCATAGTTAGGAGATGTTTATCAGAGTAAAACGACCATATTTGATATTGATAATAACATGGGCAAAACCCAAGTTTCTTATTACAATACATTTGTAGGGACAAACCCTATTTTATTTAATTTAAAACATCGTTTCTTAGATAACTTTTATAGCCAATTATTTTCCAAGCCGTCAGTGCTCTCGAGCTGGCTTTTTCCCAGTCGGCTTTCACATTGTGTTACCTGAAACATGTTTTAAAATATTTTGTCAGCGGGAAATACTGGTGAGTGAATCCCAGTTTAATCAAGAAACCTTTTATCTATTAACACAGTATTGAGAGCGATCACATTGTTTATTTCTACCCAATTACTCAATCAGTACTGTCAATCCTTGACTTGTGGGTCATATTACACATTGGCTAACTCGTTGTCCAATGGTAACGTACTGTCATCCCGACTTATTACTCGCAAGTAATAAATTTTGTATACAAAACCCCAAATACCGGCAGTAATTGAAGAACTACAAATACTTAATCACTGCTTAATTGCATTGTAAAATAATTAAGGTTTTGTAAAACATTCCAAAAATATTATCAAAAAGAGGATAAACTCACTTTGCTATCTTAGACTTCGCGTAAGGGTTTCCTGGATATAATCTATAATTTATACAAATGTACATTGATTAGTATCATAACCCTTTGAAAATATTAATGATACCCTCCCCGAGACGGCATTCCAACAACTACGTCGGGCAGAACCACGACAGTTGTTACGGAACCCTAAATCAATCGGGCAGCGTAACTATTACGAAACTGGGGTTATAATACTTACAACGGAGCAGAACCTCGCTAATTAGGGGTATAATACCCGACTATAATATGCCTTCTACAGAATTTTAGATTGAGAATTGAGAAATGAACGAGTTCTGGTTGATCCCGATGGCCCTCTTATATAGTTGCTGAACTTGGTCTCCACGCGGCCCGCGTAAAGCACAGGCCAAGGTTACGCGGCCCGCGTCAACCTTGGTCAACACCATAGCTTAGTCCGGTCACCAAGTAGACTCGACACGATGTCGACACGTGTCAGCACCGGATGTCTCTGCGTTTCATGATCTGTCGCGGCCCGCGTCAACTACACATATACTCTTACGCGGTCCGCTTCAACTAAAGAAGTCAGCGAAGTCAATTCCTGCATTGATACCGCCCGCGTAAGATGTTGGGGTGGGTCTACGCGGCCCGCCTCAGCTCCATTTTTCTTATTTTTGATTTATTTTATAATTATAACATAACTAGGGCTCGGTTTTCACATACGGGGTGTAATATAAAACATATTAAGACATTCTAACATATAATAGGGTGTTAGACATATTATGAGAGTGTCGGTTTTACCGAGGGTTGTTACATTCTCCCCACCTTATTTTAGAGCTCGTCCTCGAGATCTACTGGAATAAGTATGGATATTTTCTTTTCATTTCAGATTCAAGCTCCCATGTGTATTCTGGTCCTCTTTTGGAGTCCCACTTCACTTTGACTAGAACTAGTCTCTTATGTTTGAGATTCTTGATTTTCCTGTCTTCAATTTGTAGAGGTCTTTCTACAAATTTGAGTTGTTCATTTACCTCTATATCCTTAAGAGGTACTATCAATGATTCATCAGCTAAACACTTTTTAAGATTAGATACATGAAATACATCATGTATTCCTACCATTTCCTCTGGCAGTTGTAGCTGATAAGCTACAGGTCCTATTTTTTCTAATAATCTTAAAAGGTCCAATATACCTGGGACTTAGCTTTCCCCGTTTGATGAATCTTACCACTCCTTTCCAAGGAGAGACTTTCAACAACACTTTATCTCCTACCTGAAATTCCAATGGTTTTCGTCGGTTATTGGCATAACTCTTTTGTCGATCACGTGCTGCTTTTAGTCGTTCCTTGACTTGAATAATCTTGCCGGTGGTTTCTTGCACTATCTCAGGTCCAGATAGTTGTTGTTCTCCAATTTCTGCCCAACAAACTGGGGTTCGGCACTTTCGTCCATAAAGTGCTTCGAATGGTGCAGCATTGATACTTGTGTGATAGCTATTATTATAAGAAAATTCTATTAAAGGTAAGTGATCATCCCAATTACCTCCGAAATCGATTACACAAGCTCTAAGCATATCTTCCATTGTCTGAATTGTTCTTTCGCTTTGTCCGTCTGTTTGTGGGTGATAAGTTGTGCTTAGTTTTAACTTGGTTCCCATTGCCTTTTGGAAACTTGACCAAAAATGAGATGTAAAGCGACTATCTCTATCAGAAACAATTGATAAAGGAATACCATGTAAAGAAACAATTTCATTTACATACAATTTAGATAATTGTTCCATACTAATTGTTTCCTTCATTGGTAAGAAATGAGCTGACTTGGTTAGTCTATCTACAATCACCCAGATTGTATCATTTCCTTTCTTAGTTTTGGGTAATTTAGTAACAAAATCCATGGTTATTAATTCCCATTTCCAAACTGGCATTTCTAATTGCTGTAACAAACCTGAAGGTTTCTGATGTTCAGCTTTAACTTGTGAACAAGTTAAACATTTAGAAACATAAGCTGCTATATCCTTTTTCATTCCTATCCACCAGAAATTTTTCCTTAAATCCTGGTACATTTTGTCACTTCCTGGATGCATCGTATACTTGGACTTATGAGCTTCTTCTAATATACGATGGCGTAGATTTCCTAATTTAGGTATCCACATTCTCTTTTCATGAAATCTCCAAATTCCATCTGTTCCTTGTTTTAATTCTTTTAGCATACCTTTTAACTTTTCAGTATCTTCCTTGATTACTGACTCTTGTGCTTCTCTTATTTGATTATTTAAATCTACTTGTAGATTTAATTTAAGAGAACGTACCATTTTTGGCTTTTCATGATACTTTCGGCTTAAAGCATCTGCCACTATATTGGCTTTTCCTTCATGATACTGGATATCACAGTCATAGTCACTAAGAAATTCCATCCAGCGTTTTTGCCTCATATTCAATTCATTTTGCCCAAAAACATACCTTAAACTTTTGTGATCAATGAATATGGTAAACTTACTACCATAAAGGTAATGTCTCCAAATCTTAAGGGCAAAAATTATAGCTCCTAATTCTAAATCATGGGTTGAATAATTCTCTTCATGATTCTTAAGTTGTCTAGATGCGTAAGCTATAACCTTTTGTCGTTGCATCAATACACATCCGTAACCTAATTTAGAAGCATCACAATAGACTACAAAGTCTTCAGTTCCTTCTGGTAATGCTAGTATAGGTGTATTAGTTAATCTTTGCTTAAGAATTCTAAAGGCTTCTTCTTGTTTTAATCCCCATTCAAACTTAACAGATTTACATGTTAGCTTAGTTAAGGGAATGGCTATTCTAGAAAAATCTTGAATAAATCTTCTATAATAACCGGCCAATCCTAAGAAACTTCTAACCTCAGTTGGTGATTCAGGGGTTTTCCATTTGGTAATTGCCTCAATTTTAGTTGGGTCTACATGAATTCCTTCGTGATTGACTAAGTGTCCAAGGAATTGTACCTGTTCTAACCAAAATTCACACTTTGAAAACTTAGCATAAAGCTTTTCCTTTCTTAACAGACTTAAAAGTGCGTGCAAATGCTTAGCATGATCCTCTTTACTCTTAGAGTAAATTAGAATATCATCTACGAAAACAATTATGAATTTATCCAAATATGGCTTACATATTCGGTTCATCATGTCCATAAATGCAGCTGGGATATTGGTTAAACCAAATGGCATGACAGTCATGGCCATACCTCGTTCTGAATGCGGTCTTAGGAATGTCCTCTTCCTGTACCTTTAATTGATGATATCCTGACCTTAAATCAATTTTAGAGAAAAATCGGGATCCTTGCAGTTGATCAAACAGATCATCAATTCTCGGTAATGGGTACTGATTCTTAATCGTGACCTTGTTTAATTCACGGTAGTCAATGCACATACGCATTGATCCGTCCTTCTTTTTAACGAACAATATCGGCGCTCCCCATGGCGACGAACTCGGTTGTATAAATCCTTTCTCCAATAATTCATCTAATTGTTTCTTCAATTCTTGCATTTCAGTGGGTGCCAAACGGTAAGGTGCTTTGGAAATCGGTGATGTTCCTGGTATTAAGTGAATTCTGAATTCCACTTCTCTATCTGGAGGTTGCCCTGGCAATTCTTCTGGAAATACATCTGAAAACTGAGATACTACTGGAATATCTTTTAAATCCTTTCCTTTAGTGTTAATGATTATAGAAATCAAATACAATATAGAACCCTTTCTCATACAACTTGCAGTTTTCATCACAGAGGTAAATTTAGTTGACCTATAAGATTTATCTCCTTTAATTGTGATCGTTTTACCTTTTGGTGAATTTACTTGAATTAACTTTTGATCACATAAAATACTAGCTTTATTGGCTATTAACCAATCCATTCCTAAAACAACATCAAATCCTACCAGATTCATGGGATATAGGTTTGCAATAAATTTCTGATTTGAAATTTCTATTCTTGCTCCCTGCAAGATTTCAGAAATCCTAACAGTTTCTCCATTAGCTGTCTCTACTAAACATTCTAGTGGTAGTTTAGTTAATGACTGATTTAGAAATTTGAAAAACGATGTATTAATAAAACTTTGGTTTGCACCAGAGTCAAATAATACTTTAGCAAATATATCATTAATTAAAAACGTACCAGCTATGACATCTGGAATCATCTTGGCTTCATCTGCAGTCAGAACAAATGCTCTAGCATTTTTAGTATTCTTGTTATCTGTAGCTGGAGCTAATTTTGGGCAGTTTGGCTTGATGTGACCTTGTTCTCTGCAGTTGTAGCATATCCTGCTGTTTTTCTTCCTGCAGTCTTCTTCCTTGTGTCCCGATATTTTACAAAAGTTACAGTACACAGAGCATCTTCCTGAATGCTTTCTTTTGCAATTCCTACAGTAGGGTGCAGAGGTAGAACCTACATTTCTCCCACGGTTAGAATTTCCAGGACGAAATTCTTGAGTCAATTTCTGGGTTAGGTTTCTCCTTTGATCCTCTTCTTGGGTACGGACTGTAACACCCGTCTATTTTACTTGAGTTTAATAATAATTCAAGCCATTTTTTTTTACAAAAGATATCTAAATTAAAACCTTAGTTTCAAGAACTAAGTTCTAAAGTAACAAACATTAATTATCTACCAACTAATTAAAACATCCATAAGTTGTTTAACAAACGGTTTACATCATAACATTGTTTAAACAGAGTTAATTTACGCGGAAGCTTCAAAAGTTTGTGTTCGGTTCTTCAAAAGCTAGCTTGACCGTCATTCGTAGTCCTTGGATACCTAAAAACTGAAATGTTTTCATTAAACATTAGTGTTAGAAAACTTAGAAATAATACATATTCGAAACTACGTCTAAAACGGATTCGATTTAACAAAGAAATACAAAATTTAACATAATTTCTAAAGCTCTACCGTAACTTACGGTAGATACCGTAAGTTACGGTAGCTTCTGAGAATTTCTGGTTCCACCGTAACACAGGGGAAACCCACCGTAACCATTTGTAGTCTACCGTAAATTACGGTACATACCGTAATTTACGGTAGACTCTGGGATGTTATGCTTTTGTTTGATTTGTTTATTTACTTGGAACAATTTCTCGGATTTCATTCCCACAACCCGACATATTAAATCCTCGTATCCTAATATGTCATTTGTCTATAATAACAAGACCGAGTAATCATACCACATTGTATTACCATGCCTTATTTGGTTATTCGAACCGTTTGGCTCATCTAAGGAATTCTCCATTTTGATGACTACCAACAAGGTCTAATCAGATTCTTGACCTATTATTCGATATAGCGAATATCATCGCTTTAATCCAACTCAACTTTTAATACACAATCCAACTACATATATGCTAAATATCAAAATTTCCCCAAATGTAATGAATCAAGTTACATACCTTCATAATTCGTCGACATTGCTTTCTAATCATAATTACCCATTCCCGAGCTTGTCGACCTTAGCGTATCCCTTCTAATCCTCGGTTTCTGCTTTTATAACTCAATTTAACGAGTGACGTTCGAGTCACTCCAGACACTACCATTTCGACCATTACTTTAACACATTCTTCATCTAGTGAATTACATCACTTTACTTACATCCCATTATGACTAATTAAGCGGTATTATCAATAAACATATTTAACCAACTATTTATTTTGACCCGCTTGGTTTGTCGAGTGAATTCCATCACTTCTTAGACTTACCAAAGGGCTTCAATTTCACTATTTCGACATCATACTTATTTCAACTATTTCTTTTGACCCGTTTGGTTTATCGAGTGAATTTCATCACTTCTTAGACTTACCAAATGTAACTATTTTCGCTATAACAACATTAGACATATTTACGACTAGGCTTATCTACTTAAATGTAACGAGACGACAAGTCGCGTACCTTTAGAGCACACCCTTCAAACGCGTATCCGCTCCGGCTTGTCCGCTTGACGATCCGGATTCTTTGCCTAAAGAGTTCAATTCACAATCAACTTAGAACTCTTTTCATAATCATTAACGCATAATTCTCTAAAATAATCAAATCTGCGTTTTCATCTGATTTTTAACATTTTAATCCCCACTTAGGCATTTTAACAAACACCTAGCGGGTCAGATTTTTACATCATCAAAACCAAGTTCATGACTTGTAATAATCATCTAAATCAACTTCAATTAGTCACATTTACACATGTTTTAACTTCCAAATTTCAGAAAGTACCTCATAAAACTCAGATTACACTAGAACAAGAATCATGATCTTAGTGTTTACCAAGTTTCTTCAACTTATTAATCACCTACAATGGTGATTATGAACCCTACAAGTATCATGCAAGATTTTGACAAGAAATCATCTAGGGTTTATCCCTAAACATCATACTTTTTTCTGAAATCACTTTCTATGATCAAATTACACTAGAATAATCATTCTAAACCCTAGTGTTCATCATTATCTTGTAAAACCCATAACCCACCTTCAATGTGTTCATGGAATTTCCTGAATTTGGACATGATTTCACATGTAGTTGTCTAGGTTTTACTTCTAGACACCATCTCATCACTAAGCTAACCAAATAAAAAACATGCATCATCTAATTTCAGATTTCCCAATTTCATGAGAATTTCAAACAGAGAATTAACACCAAATTTTACATACCTTGTAACCCCCTTGTGATGAGGATCACTAATCTATGTTCGGATTTTGATTTGGACTGAGTTTGATCCTTCAATTTAGAGATTTTATGTTGAACTAGGGTTTTGATGAACTTGGTCGCCCCCTGCTCTTGTCTGGTCGATCTCACACACGTATGTGTGTTTGAGATTTCTATTTTTCATGTTTTATTAAACTAAATTTTAGTTTAATCACTTTTGGTCCCTCTAATTTCCTTTAGTCCCCTTTTTGTCCTTTAACTACTCACTAGTCATTATCTAACTAGGTTAGTGTCACCCTTAGTTTATTTTACTAATTGATTTACAAATAAATTGTAAAATTTTATGAACTTATATTTTCGGGATGTTACACGGACTAATTCATCAGTCAAGGTATTGGCTAGTTCTACAGCTTCTTCTATGGATTGAGGTCTAGCTGCCTTGACTACATGTCTTATTTCTCCGATTAATCCCCAAATATAACGGGAGATTAACACTGGTTCTGGTGAAGCAAGAGTTGGTACTATTCTAGCATATTCAAAGAATATTTTAGTGTATCCCTTACTATCCACACCAGTCATCCTAAGGTTTAGGAATTTGCTTGCTATCTGTTCTTTTTCATTGGGTGGGCAGAATTTCCTTTCTACCTTGTCTTTAAACTCTTCCCATTCCATATTATAGGTTTTATCATTTCCTTTTGTTTGGAGGATAGTGTTCCACCATTCTAGTGCTGCATTCTTAAACAGATTAGAAGCAACAGTATCTTATCTTCTTCAGCACACTTGCTTATCCGTAAGACTGCCTCAGTCTTTTCTATCCAGCGTAAGGTTGCAATGGCCCCTTCATTGCCCGAGAATTCTATTGGTTTACATGACCAGAATTCTTTATAAGAACAACCGTTAGGCACGGTTCTTCTTCTTTTGGGAATAGGCATTTGAAGTACAGGTCCATTGTTCACGCTGTTTTCTGGTTCAATTGGTCGCTTACTGCTATGTTTACTTTTATTATTCGCTTCTTGAATAGTTTGAATAATAAATGGCATGGCATCTATGATTCCTTGTGCCACTATATGTTGAACAGCACTATTATCCATCTGATTTCCATTGTTATTGATGCTTGGGTTTTCATTAACCACGTTAATGTTACTCTGATTATCGTTATTTAGATTTCCTTGATTTTCTTCGTCGGCCATCTGAATTTTAAACATTTACCCGTATTAATATTACAAATAATAGGTAATACGGTAAATCACATAACACGCAATTTAACCAAAACCGTCGATCATTGCGACTTGTACTCTATTTTCATATACTATGCGTCTATTACACACTAGTACAGAAATAAAGATTACAATACCAACAAAAATAAAATAGTAATATGCATCCGTACACACATATTTTATTTTATTTTTATTACTTTCGTTTCCTCCATTCTAACATTCACGGATATGGATTCATCCAAAAATCCATATTGCGCTCATCGTATTTCCATACGAGACGTTCTCCCACCTGACGCATTCTCTCACTGCTCTCTAAAATTTCCTCCCCAAAAGTCCTAAGTTCTTGAACGTTTTCTGCACTCATTGGGGGTGCAGGTTCTCGGACTGGGTTTGGAATCTGGGGTGCGGTTTCCTGATATGGGGTTGACAGTTCCTGAAATTGGTAAGGATCCTCTAATATCTCCCTAATATAGTTATCATGGTAATAGGGATCTAAAGGGTCCATACCTGGCTAAGCTTCTATGTTCTGAATAGGGTAACGTTGCACAAAGTCCCTATTGTCGTCCCACCAGGGGTCGTAATTTGGATTTAGAGGGTTTGGCGCAGGCACCCTAGGGATTTCTTCTGGGTTAAAGTCGTGAATCCCCTCTTGGTTTTCCTGATTTTCTATCTCCATGGGTTGTTCTGGGTTTTGTGGTTGTGGGGCTACTAGTTGTTCCAGACTCGGGTCAGCAGCAGTTGTAGCTAAGATATGGAAATTAGCTAGGCTTCTATTTAGCATATCTTGAGTATGGGCATCTGTCTCTCGCTTAATGGCTGCTAAAGCCCTTTGCTGTTGCAATTTTCGCATTCTCTTCCTACGAGCAAAAGCTTCTTTACTGAACCATCCTCGTTTCTTATTAGAAAATGGCTCTTCAGATTTAGCTCTAAAAGCAAATATTCCATCCTCCTTATCAGCAGTATACCCTGAAAGGGCAGGCTGTGATGATGTACCTTCACTCCTAGGTGAATCAGATAACTGACGATTCATATCTGATGGTTCTTGATCACTCATACTGTAAACTAACAGATAGTCAAATAACACATAACAAATAAATACAGTTATGCACTTATTTACATAATTTTATTTCCTAACACAAAATTTAAAATTTTAAGTGTCAGCAGAACACTTCTTTGGCTCAGACCAGTGGCTAGGCTCTAATACCACCTTCTGTCGCAACCCCCGATCCCTGATTCCCGGAAACGGGCGGACGCGAGCTCAGATAGTGTTGGTATCAGTTTGTTTAGTCTTGCAGCGGAATTTACATCAGGACCGTAGTTAGGAAATGTTTATCAGAGTAAAACCACCATATTTGATATTAATAATAACATGGGCAAAACCCAAGTTTCTTATTACAATACATTTATAGGGACAAACCCTATTTTATTTAATTTAAAACATCGTTTCTTAGATAACTTTTATAGCCACTTATTTTCCAAGCCGTCAGTGCTCTCGAGCTGGCTTTTTCCCAGTTGGCTTTCACATTGTGTTACCTGAAACATGTTTTAAAAATATTTTGTCAGCGGGAAATACTGGTGAGTGAATCCCAGTTTAATCAAGAAACCTTTTATCAATTAACACAGTATTGAGAGCGATCACATTGTTTATTTCTACCCAATTACTCAATCAGTACTGTCAATCCTTGACTTGTGGGTCATATTACACATTGGCTAACTCGTTGTCCAATGGTAACGTACTGTCATCCCGACTTATTACTCGCAAGTAATAAATTTTGTATACAAAACCCCAAATACCGGCAGTAATCGAAGAACTACAAATACTCAATCACTGCTTAATTGCATTGTAAAATAATTAAGGTATTGTAAAACATTCCAAAAATATTATCAAAAAGAGGATAAACTCACTTTGCTATCTTAGACTTCGCGTAAGGGTTTCCTGTATATAATCTATAATTTATACAAATGTACATTGATTAGTATCATAACCCTTTGAAAATATTAATGATACCCTCCCCGAGACGGCATTCCAACAACTACGTCGGGCAGAACCACGACAGTTGTTACGGAACCCTAAATCAATCGGGCAACGTAACTATTACGAAACTGGGGTTATAATACTTACAACGGAGCAGAACCTCGCTAATTAGGGGTATAATACCCGACTATAATATGCCTTCTACAGAATTTTAGATTGAGAATTGAGAAATGAACGAGTTCTGGTTGATCCCGATGGCCCTCTTATATAGTTGCTGAACTTGGTCTCCACGCGGCCCGCGTAAAGCACAGGCCAAGGTTACGCGGCCCGCGTCAACCTTGGTCAACACCATAGCTTAGTCCGGTCACCAAGTAGACTCGACACGATGTCGACACGTGTCAGCACCGGATGTCTCTGCGTTTCATGATCTGTCGCGGCCCGCGTCAACTACACATATACTCTTACGCGGCCCGCTTCAACTAAAGAAGTCAGCGAAGTCAATTCCTGCATTGATACCGCCCGCGTAAGATGTTGGGGTGGGTCTACGCGGCCCGCCTCAGCTCCATTTTTCTTATTTTTGATTTATTTTATAATTATAACATAACTAGGGCTCGGTTTTCACATACGGGGTGTAATATAAAACATACTAGGACATTCTAACATATAATAGGGTGTTAGACATATTATGAGAGTGTCGGTTTTACCGAGGGTTGTTACAGTGGCGGACATACGAAATATGCACCAACAAAACTAATCACACATTAGGGGTGTGCATGGGTCGGTTTGGTTCGATTTTTACCATTAATCATAACAAAAATCACTAGCTTCGGTTATGGAATTCCATAACCATAACTGTAACCAAACTTCGGTTATGGTTATTCGGTTATGAAGTCGGTTATGGTTCGGTTTTGGTTAATCTCGGTTAATTAACCAAGTAAGGTTTGAAATAGGGGCATGCGTGGTTTGGACTTCGCTTGGGCTTTCTTTTAAAAGAAAACCAAGACTACTTTTTAGTTAAAGTACCGATGTACGATTGTTTTTTAATATGGTAATTCTCAACAAAAAAAAAAACGATCATAACACCTTAACTCTTCATCAAAACAAGGGGAATGTACATCAAGATCCTTTTGTTACTAACATACTTTTATCATAGTAAAAAACCTCTATATGGTTAACGTAAAACATAAATCCATTATATATAGTTAACATTACAAGTTCGGTTCGGTTTCGGTTAACCAAAGCTTTATAACCATAACCGATTGATCGGTTAATCAAAGTTTCATAACCATAGCCATCGGTTATGTCGGTTAATAGCGGTTCGGTTATGTTTGTTATGGTTCGGTTATCGGTTATGGCGGTTTTCAGAATCGTTACTTTCGGTACCAAATTTACTATACCAAATTATTTTCGGTACCAGTTTGGTACCCACCTTTTGGCGTTTTCAGAATCGTTACTTTCGGTTCGACAACGGTCTAGCACCACACCTGTATTTATTAATTTTTACCTTCAAATACCATACCGTATTGTACCGAGCATTTTTCGGTCCTGGTACCTAATTTCGATGATTTTCCGGATCGGTACTTTCGGTGCCGTTACCGGTACCGAGCTCATCCATATTTTAACGTGTTAGCACCGTAATAACTGAACTGAAAACAACCGAATTTCCAACGTGTAGGACGTGTGGGTCCTATGCCGTTACTGACACGCGTTTTGTAGTCATTGGGTCCCCGCCGCAACGCGCGGATGGAAAATCAACTAGTTATAATAGTTTATTATTATATTTACTTTTAATACTAAATTTTTATTTTTTTATTTTTTAAAACCATATATTTCCTTTACTATTATTTAATAATTCTTTTTTCTTTTTAGAACATATATTAATTTTGATACTTCTTTAAGAAATTACGTGTATTACTTTATTCTAAAAACTTAAGCACATAGTTGTGCTTGATTTTTTCCATCGACATTCCGTTATAGGTTTTGTTAAAAACAAAGTTGTACTTAAAATAAAGTATTTATTTTGTATAATAAAAACGGTATAATGATAAACTAAACCGTTCTAACGCTTTAGCTTTCTAAACAACATGTTTTATTTTCAAATCACATTTGTTTTACATTATCATTTATTCGGTTTCAACGCAACGCACGACGTAAAAAAACTACTTATTAATAAGTGAGTAGGTTTTAGTCATATTCATAAATAATAAACATTAGACAGGTCGGTCTTAACATGAGAATGTTTTAAATAAGGTGGAAAAAATAATAAATAAATATGTAAGGCTATTGGGTGTGGTCATGACTCTTATGACCACCATGACCCTTCATGTTAGTGTCATGTCACTCACCTTTAATCCACAATCCAAAACTACTACCCTAAGGGTGTAGTCATGACCTAAACCACTATCCCTTTATTTATTTTAATTTATCTTTGTCTAAAGAAAAATGAAATGATTACTTGAAAAATGGAAAGGAGGACCATGTTTGTCATGGTTCAATCCATGCAAACCATGGTGTATTAGGGAAGGGGGTGGTATAGCCTTCCATTCATGTTCCTACGTGACGAATCATGTTCCAATCATGACCCCCACACCCTTTAGCCTAAGTGGTATTTATTGAGGTTGAAGATGCAAACCCAACCCAAGACAATTGGCACCAAACCTAATTTGAAGAAAGTTGGGTTTGCAGTTAAAAAAGGGAAAGTTTAGGGAGTAAATGGCAGGGAAAAGATCAAATAGGAAGTTTATTTTGGCTAGGAAGTGTATGAAGCAATAGGATTAGGACATGTGGCAACATTTAAAATAAAGAAAAATGGTATTTTAGTCAATCCAACTCTTTCTTCTTCCTTTTCAAAACCCAGTAACTTCAAAACCCACAATTTTCAAAACCCACCATCTTCAACCATTTCTTCACTTTCTATCTCAATAATCACTACATTATAGTGCGATTTTCATCACCAATCAATGATTCAAACACCCGATCAACGTGTTTTTCAGCTTTTTTGAAGAAAACCCAGTTTAATTTCATACAAAATCTCGTTTTTTCGAGTGATTTTGAAGATAATCACTCGATCCGTTCGATTCGAGCGCTGATAAGTGTTTCAATCATTCAAAATTCGTCAATTGTTGAAGAAATCACTTCGATCCATATAAGAAATTCTTTAATTTCATTTTTACGATCTGGGTTTTTGATTTAGTCATTGCGTTTTACGATCTTGGCGGGGGTCCGGTGGCAGCGCCCCTGGTAGCGGGGTCCCAGGGGCGGCAGCCCCTGGCAGGGTCCAAGGGGCAGAGCCCCTGGCTGGGGTTGAGACAGTTCACAGCACAGACAAAACTATTGTCATGGTTCAATGCGTTTTAGAGAGAACATTTTCTTTGGTGTTTTTAGGCAATTGCGTTTTAGAACCAAAACATTTTTATGTGTTTTCTGGCCATTGTGTTTTAGAAAAACACATTTCTTGAAGTGTTTTTAGTGCATTGCGTTTTAGGTAAAACACCTTTTTAGGTGTTTTCAGTCAATTGCGTTTTACGTAGAACACTTTCTTTTGTTTTTTAGGCAATTGCGTTTTAGAATGAGTCATTTTTAAGTGTTTTCTGGCCATTGCGTTTTACAAATAAGACATTTTTTTTGTGTTTTTTGTGCATTGCGTTTTAGGTAAAACACTTTTTTATGTGTTTTCAGTCCATTGCGTTTTAGAAAACAGACATTTTAAGTGTTTTCTGGCCATTGCGTTTTAGAAATAAGACATTTGTATGTGTTTTTGGTGCATTGCGTTTTAGGTAAAATACATTTTTATGTGTTTTTAGTCCATTGCGTTTTAGAAAGTACATTTTCTTTTGAGTTTTTAGGCTATTGCGTTTTAGAAATAAGACATTTATTTGTGTTTTCTGGCCTTTGCGTTTTACAAATAAGAAATTTCTTTGTGTTTTTTGTGCATTGCGTTTTACAAATAATACATTTCTTTGTGTTTTTGGTGCATTGCGTTTTAGAAAAATGTCATTTTTTAGTTTTTTTTCATTGCGTTTTACGTAACTGAGGGTTTTTCTATTGCGTTTTACGCAAGTGGGTTTTAATTTTTTTTTTTTTGAAAATATAGCAATAGTATACTCGTTTTAAAGATAAAAAAACGCTCGTTTTTTGGTGCAATTTTTATAAAAAAATAATGTCATATAAAAGAGTTATTAACGTTTAAAAAATGGGGGGAATTGGAGGAGAGAGAAACTATTGGTTTGGATTAACTAGAATGCCCCTAAACAAACTCACGCGCCTCTTTTCTTCCCTTCAATTTCCATCATTTAATCTTAGCCCTTGATTAACTAAATGGATGATCAAGATCACTTCTTAGCTTTGCTAGTCAAATAAACTTTCTATTGTATCTCCATCCACCCGTAAATGGCAAATATATAATGAGAGAAAAGAAAGAAAGAAAGAAAGAAAGAAAGAAAGGTTCCTATAGTCAAATAAACTTTCTATTGTATCTCCATCCACCCGTAAATGGCAAATATATAATGAGAGAAAATAAAGAAAGAAAGAAAGAAAGAAAGAAAGGGATTGGATGAGGGTAAACGCGTAGTCTAGGCAGGCAGCCCCCGAAGAGCGATTGAATTTGATTTGTTATCTTGGACTGACTGACTCCGTCCCTCCCTCCATGGCTAATCCAATTTCAATTCCAAACCCTAGATTTTTCTCTCTGCGGCATCAGATCTAGCGGTAACAACTTCCTCATGCTTCCTTTTCTTTTCATTTTGCTTTTGCTTGCTTGCTTCACCTAACCTAACCTAGGGTTTCACGGCGGCAGATTTGTCATGTTCTGAACAACAACAACAACAACAACAACAACAACAACAACAACAACAACAAGATGGATAAGGATAAAGCAGCAGCAGTTGCTTCTTCTTCGTCACATGACCTTGCTCAACGTCTTTATGACAAGGTAACCAATATCAAACCCTTCTCCTTTATTAATTATTTATACAAGATGATATATGCAAAATTAAAAGCGATTTCTCGTATTCTAAATGCTTATCTTCTGATTTTTGGATACGTTATATGATAGTTGATGATGCCTAGTCACAAATCATAAACCTTTTGCATCCCTCCTGGAAATTACTTGTATTTTTTGTTACTCTTTGGAAATAAGATTTCCAATATTAGGCTACTTGCTAATTAATTCTTATATGGTTGCTTTGCATCTCAGAATATAGAGTTGGAAAATAAGCGCCGTAAGTCAGCTCAAGCAAGAGTGCCGTCGGACCCAAATGCTTGGCACCAAATGCGTGAAAATTTTGAAACAATAATACTTGAAGACCACAGCTTTTCTGAGAAGCACAGTATTGAATTTGCTCTCTGGCAGTTACATTACAGACGGATTGAAGAATTTAGGGCTCACTACAGTGCTGCATCTCAGGCTAGGGCTCGACCAGATCGAGCTTCAAAAATACGCCTACAGTTTAAAACTTTCCTCTCAGAAGCTACTGGTTTTTACCATGATTTAATTTTAAAAATCAGAGCCAAATATGGTCTCCCTATAGGGCAGTTTTATCCCGAGCAAGAGAATCATAATGTGAAGCAGAAAGATGGGAAGAAATCCATTGAGATTAAAAAGGGCTTGATATCCTGCCACCGGTGTTTGATATACCTAGGGGATCTTGCACGTTACAAAGGACTGTATGGTGAAGGAGAATCAAAAAGTCGTGATTATGCAGCAGCTTCAAGTTATTACTTGCAAGCAGCTTCTTTGTGGCCATCAAGTGGGAATCCACATCATCAGGTTACTTATCTGAACTTCTAAAGTAGTAATTTCTTAACTAGATTTCACATTTATGTCTGTCCTTACCTGTTTTATTTTCTTTCTTGTAGCTTGCTATATTGGCCACCTATTCAGGAGATGAATTGATGGCTGTATATCGTTACTTCCGAAGTCTGGCAGCTGAGCATCCTTTCTCGACGGCAAGAGATAACTTGATAGTAGCTTTTGAGAAGGTACATGTCTCTGTGGGTTCAATAACTTTTTTGAGAAAGTATAACAATCACTGTTTTTTCACATGGCAGAACCGGCAAAGTTATTCTCAGTTGCATGTTGATTCAAACGGTCCTGTCAAGGAATCACCTGCTCGGACAAAGGATAGAGGAAGAGGGAAAGCAGATCTAGTAACTCGATCAAAGGAGCCAATTACTGATACTGATGTGGATAAAGCAAGTGCGATGCGCCAAACGTTTAAAGCATTTCGTGTTCGTTTTGTTCGCTTGAATGGTATTCTTTTCACACACACAAGGTATGTGTAGAGATTTGTTTGATTAATTTGTTGCTATAATTAGTTTCAAAACCAAATCTAATATGCACGAAATATTGTTACAGCTTGGAGACATTCGAAGAAATTCTGTCCTTAGTTATCAACGCTTTGCAGGAGCTTCTTTCTTCTGGGCCAGAAGAGGAGCTGAGTTTTGGAACGGATTCAGATGAAAATGGGCTTTTCATTGTGATACTCGTTTCCATACTCGTATTTACTGTAAATAACGTGAAAGGTGGGACTGAAGGTCAGAGCTATGCAGATATCGTACAAAACACTGTGCTTCTAAAAAGTGCTCTCATCACTTTCTATGAGATTATTGGTCAACTACTTAAAAGATGCATAGAGTTGGCTGACCCGCTCTCAAGCTTTCTGTTGCCTGGCATTCTCGTGTGTGTGGAATGGATTGCCTGTCATTCTGACGTTGTTATACCTAAGGAGCCTGATGAAAATCGATCAACAGCTCAGTTCCATTTTTGGAGCTACTGCGTGTCTTTATTTAATAAACTGTTATCTGCTGGTCTGGTCTCCTATGATGATGATGATGAAGACGTGAGTTGCTTTACTGATATGACAAGGTATGAAGAGGGGGACAACGAGTACCAGCCTGCGTTGTGGGAGGATTTTGAGCTAAGAGGATTCCTACCCCTTGAGCCTGCACACACATTTTTGGATTTTTCAAGGAAGCATTCTGACAGCAAAAAGGATAAAGTAGCTCGTGTGAAGAGGATTTTGTCTGCAGGGAAAGTTATTGCAGATAAGATTACCATTGATCACAAGAAAGTGAGGTTTGACTCGAAACTGAACAAGTTTGTTATAGGTGTTGAGACCCAGAAAGACTCAGGCAGCAGCTCTAAATCATATGGAGATACAACTGCAACCATGGTAGTCAAACAGTTGAAGGTGGAGTCACATGTGGAAGGTGAAGAAGAGGATGAAGTGATTGTGTTTAGACCAAATTTAATTGACAGTCGAACAGAAGTGCTCTCTTCAAAAGGGAGCCAACAAGAAGGGGTTGAAAATGTGCAAACTAAAGATGTTAGTTCTGGTCCTCATGTTACAATGCCACAGTCTAATTTTCACCAGGTGTACACCAACTCACAGTCCCTTTTGCCTGTCAACAATTACACTCATAGCACCGGGCAGCCAGTTACACAAAGCATTGGGCATCCGTATCAGTTTCAGACTCCAATGTGGTCTGGCGACAGCAGACAAGTTGCTAGTGGATTGCAAGGTTTGAGCTTGCTGGAAAACGGGCAGCCTGACATGCACAGGATTTCAAATGCTACTGGTATGATGTATGCCGGACCATCTCAAAGCATGGCAAGGCCCTCTGTGATTGATACTCGTACGAATACAATTGCTCTATCTGAACCCGATCTTTACCATGTGGGGCGAAACACATCCTTAGCTAGCTCCTTGAAAGTTTCTACAAACAGACCTATAAGACACCTTGGACCGCCACCTGGTTTTAGCTCTGTTCGCCCCCCCAAGCAAGTCAACGAGCCCAATTCTGCTGCATTGGGTCAGAATCCTCTAAATGATGATTACAGCTGGTTAGATGGATATCAGTTGCAGCAATCATCAATGAAGGGTGGTGGTGTTCAGCCATCAAATCTGAGTTCCCACTCCCAGCACATGAATGATTCTGTACCTACATCTGGCTTCCCATTTCCTGGAAAACAAGTCCCAATGGTGCGGTTTGAAGGGGAAACACAGAATAATCAACAACAATATATTCCTCAAATGGACCAGCAAGGGCAGTCCATATGGAAAGGCAATCACTTTGTGTGATCTCTATGAGCACTGCATGGTACAATCTGATTCTTACTTCTATCAACTTTTGTGTTCTGATATATATTCTGATTATTTTTAACGTGTTGTATGAAAAGGTCATTTGTATGGCCTTTGATCATGAAGGACAAACTCCAGGTTCCCATTCAATTTTCTAAAGTTTATGTTCAGGAGCATGATGGTACGGGCGATCTTGGCATGCTTGCAGGCAAAACGGTGAGAATGAACTTTCCTTGCTATTTAGTGTTTGAGATGCAGTTGAGTTATATTATTATCAAGGTTTAACCTTTCTCTTAATATAGTTACAGAGACTGACTGTCTTTCCTATTGGAATTTAAAAGAACCAACTGCATTTTTGGTTTCGGGTCGAGGATGGATATCATATCAATCAATCATCTGCTGGGTATAAATTGTCTGTTTAAGTGTCTGCTGGTTTTATGGCTAGTTGTTGGAGACAAGTGGTGGAATGTGAATGGAAGCGTGGTAAATCATGATTGTGGTCTAGAGCTCGGGTCTTAAATGTTTTTAGTGAACTTGTTGGTTTGTTATCATAATCTGCAGTTAAGGAAGTACGGGTTGGATTTTTTCCCTCAGTAAATTGTTTTAAACGTTTACTTTTGTCATGTTGGGATTTCAAAGTTGATGTTTGTTATTAAAGAAATAATTGTCATTTGGTCTCTATTTTGTTTGACGGTTTCATTTCATGTCCGTGTCTACTGGAATCATGACTGTTAAATTTTTTGATGCATAATTGTGTTTGGTAGTTTTTTCACAGCTTTAAGGGTCTGTTTGGTATGACGTAATGAAATAGATGAAAGAATGGAATGGACAAAGGAATGAAATGGATCATTACATTCTATTGCTTTTGCTTTGTTACCATACATGAAAATGAATAAATCATATGAATTAAATCGGCAATAGTGGTGGCGGTGATCGGTGGCGGCTATTGGCGGTGGCAGCGATGGGTGGTCGGTGGTAGCAGTAGTCGGTGGGTGACAGTTGTTAGCGGCGGTGATGGTCGGGGTTGGCGGTGGTCTGCGGTGGTAGGTGGCGGCGATGGTGGTCGATGGTAGTAACGACGACGGTGGGTGGTGGTGGTCGAAGGTAGCGGGTGGTGGCAGCAGAGGATGGTGGTGGTGGTCGGCGGAGGGTGGCGGTAGTGGTCGGGGTGGTGGTGGTCGGTGATGGTGGGTGGCAGCGATGGTGGTGGCGGCGACGACGGTTGGTGGTGGTTGACGGTAGCGGGAGGTGGCCGTGGAGGATTGCGGTAGCGGTCGGGGTGGCGGTGTTCGGTGGTGACACTAGTAGGGGTGAGCAAAAGGTAAAACCTGACCCTACCAGACCATTACCCGACCCGACCCGACCCGACCCAAACCGAGAACCGATCAAACATAAAATACAGAACCGATTCACTACCCTAAATATAGGGTCGGTTCCGGGTTTTTATGTAATCAGGTTTGTCGGGTACTAAGTATAAGAACCGACCCGACATATTTCATTTTTTAGCATGTTTTGTTATGAACTTGGGAAGACTATTGTGCTTCACAAACCATCCGATGATGAAGAAACAGAACATTCTACTTGATTTCGGCCTTATATACATTTCATTTTATATAAAATAATATATTTTTAAAAAATCTTATTTAACACGGATTAAATAAATGTAATTTTATATATTGAATAATAAAAAAAGTTATATCTTTAAGAACCCCTTGTATTGTATGTGTTGAATAAATGCAATTTTGTATACTATATAATAAAAAAGTCATATTTTTAAAAACCTTGTGCATTACACGGATTGAATAAATCTAATTTTATATACCGAATTATAAAAAAAAGTCTTGGCGTCATCCTACTTCCCAAACGACTTACATCAAGCATTAATGAAATTAATGCACTGTTCCATAACTCCCTAAGCCTAAAGTATTATATTGTTTATGTACACTCTACTCAGTTTAATTACTTAATCATTTTAGGGATAGTTTGGTTGCTAACTATTATATTGATAGATAACTTTACTTGTGGATAATATGTTCATGTTTTGCAACTACTCGGTATTGTTTTCATTGTTTAGTATATAAAATTACATTTAGTCAATCTGTGTAATACACGAGGTTCTAACCTAGTTTATAGTATAGATATATGAATTATTAGTGATGAACTCTAATCTGTCTTACTATTTTTAAATAACAAAATGTATCTTAACTTCATTTAACAAAACCCTATTAACATAAAAAAATGATACACAATGAAGAAAATAAGATTCAACGAAAACAAATGGTCAACCTATCTCGTCCCTTTACACTATAGGTGGGCATAAGTCAATTTGAAAATGAAGCATATACAAACAAACCTAATTAGAAAAGAAAAAAAATCCGTAAGTCCTGTATTTATAAATAACGTACAGCTAATACTTTTTAAACATTTTTATATATTATCTATATAGTATATGTTCATCAATATAGTAAATTTTATCTACTTTAACTTTTTAAATATAACTAGTAATGAGACCCGCGCGCGTTGCAGCGCGGGTACATCGCAAACATCGAATGGATTAATCCAAGCGTTATGTGATCCTTTAATCATATGAAAGCGTCGTTTAGGTGTATCTGATTGAATTCAATATAACATATATATGCAACGCGACAAATTAGCTTTTTCTAAAACGATATTAGCGAACGAAAGTTATTGAAGGAAAATTAAGTTAGTAAAAAACTAAAAAGGTTAAAAGCGTATATTATATATGGTACATGGGTAAAGATAGAACATTAAAAACAGAAAGGGTTAGTTTGTAAAACATGTAAAATGGACTAAAGGCTAAAAGTGCCATTTGCCAAAGTGAAGGGGTAGCAAAGATGAGCAAGTGTGAAGACCCGCACGTTGCGACGACGACATTGAACTATAAAAACATTTAAAAAATAAGTATGTCAATTCCCCACACGTTACGACTTGTATCACGCTTTCAGCGCAACAAAACTCTGTTATCGCACGCTCATGTCATGTTGTGGCTTATTAAACCGGAAAATCAATCAAAGTTTTAGAAACTTTGTATAAAAAAATCAAAACCATACTTAAACTAACGCGTTGTTATGAGAGCATTGAAATATATTAAAAACTTTATATAAAAAAACGAAATCGCAAAAAAATACCCACGTGTTATGGATTCACGAAATAAACTTACGTATAATACAAGGCCTCAAAACAAAAGAAAAGAAATATAATAGCTAAAATAAAAAAAAAAATGAAACAAAGAAGAAAAAATGTAATAAGTTTGGAACCCTTGTCAAGGGTTTGAGTTTCCAGCCAAATTACCACTTGCACCAAAGGTAATTTTTATGTATCTCACATTTTTAAATTACTTAAAGTAAAGACAATGTCGGTTGCCACCATCTTACGGCGGGACTCAGTCGGTAACGGCTTGATCTGGTAAGGTTTCAGTACAATACTGCAAATTGGTATAGCAACACTTATTTATAATTGATTCATTGTTTTATTTATTGTTAAGCTAAAAGTAAATGGTTCTTTATTTAGATTGTGTTCGAACCTGGGAAAAAAAATAAAAAACTTTTTATATGAGTTAAAGTAAAACAGGAAAAAAAAAAGAAAAAACAAAATGAAAAAGAGAAAAACATTTTATAAATTAAGAAAAAGGAGAAAAATAGTTTATAAGATTTTTTGTGTATAAGATTTTTTTATGACTTTGTTACCGTTTGATTTTTAAAGAACTCAACTTGTTTTTGTTTTAAGGCTTGTTATACAATCATGTGATTTTTATTTTTATTTTTTAAGGTAAATAATAATTAAAAAAAGAAAGATTCAATGATTTTATTTTCTCATTGCTAAAAACACAGTGAGAAAAAAGAGGAAGATGACTTCCTATTAAGGTTTAAACTTTTAACGTTTAACCAATTCCATCATATTCTGAAAATGTTTTCATGACAGGACCAGATGTCGAACCAGCCTCCTTACCGGTCCACTGGTCGAACCAGATTTAAAAACCTGATAATTTCTTAAATATAAAAAAGTATAAACACGTTATGAGCCACCTAAACAATGTATGTTTTTATTAAACACATTATTTATTCATAAGTTGAATTCTAAAAGTTAAATTTCCCATATATACATCAACCAAATGGGGGAATAGTGCCAGGCAGTTGTCTGGCACTCTCCCCATTGGACTAACACGTTTATTGTTTTATATTCATTTTATAATTACGTTTTAGCCCTCATCTCAAAATAAATTTACGTTTTTTGTCCCCATCTCAAAATTACGATCTTGCCCTCAATTCAAAATTACGACTTTGCCTGGCACTCTCTCATTGGACCAACCAGTTTATTAATTTATATCCATTCTAAAATCACGTTTTTGTCCCTCTTTAAAATTACGGTTTTGTCCCCAGCTCAAAATAAAATTACACTTTTGTCCCCAGCTCAAAATTACGATTTTTCCTTCCATTCAAAATAAAATTGTGGTTTTGCCCTCAGCTCATAATTACCTTTTTGCCCGCAGTTCAAAATAAAATTTTGTTTTTGCCCACAGCTAAAAATTACGATTTTGCCCTATGTTAAAAAATGTGATTTTCCCTGTTTAAAAAATTGTGATTTCGCCCTCAATTCAAAATTATGTTTTTTCCCTAGTTCAAAATAAAATTATGTTTTTGCCCCCAACTCAAAATTACGATTTTGTCCTCGGTTCAAAA
This sequence comes from Helianthus tuberosus, assembly GCA_030545235.1. NCBI lineage: Eukaryota > Viridiplantae > Streptophyta > Magnoliopsida > Asterales > Asteraceae > Helianthus > Helianthus tuberosus. The sequence continues at coordinate 24,190 of JARYGA010060077.1, forward strand.
TAAAATTGTGCTTTTGACTCCAGCTTAAAATTACGCTTGTGCCCTTAGTTCAAATTTATATTACGTTGTTACCCCAAGTTCAAAATTATGAATTTGCCCCTATGAAAATTTACAATTTTGCCCCTGTTTCAAATTTACAGTACTGCCATTACTTTAGCTTTTGGCAAATTATGATTTTACCCTAGTAAAAAAATACAACTTTCTCTCAGTTAAAAATTACAATATTGCCATTGTTTTAGTTTTTTTTTTTATCAAAACTATAAAAGTGTTTTTGTTTTAATTGGTTGACTCGATTTAATTGTTTTTCGTGTTAATGAGCTAACTAACACTCGCTCATAATTTGGCCATCGCCCCGCAACGCGGGCGGGTCATCAACTAGTTATATACATTTTATTCATATATCCAATCTAACGGCCATCTTTCATCCCGCAATTCTATCCAACAATTATGTGTATTTGACTCTCATGACCTGCAACCAAAAAGAAAAAGTAAGGGGCACACTTTCTTAACATGAAAACCCTTCTCTCAATGTTACTGTTTCTTAAAAACCACCCACCTACCCTTTTTGAATCCCCACTTCAATCTAAGAGAGAAAGAGATAGGTAGAATGAGAGAGAAGGATGAGAGATGATCCGGTGGTGCAATTGATAGAATCGGCTACGGTAACCACATTGAAGGCTAGAACCTACGGCGAACGTCAAGATTTAAACAACGGCCACTGGCCGGACCCCACAGAATCTCCGGTTAGATCGCCGGTCGCTGGTCTAACCAGCCGGCCACACCATAAAATCACGTAACCCCACCCCTCTTTCTTTCCCTCTCTAAATCTCTCAGATTCACACCGCCACCACTCACCGAAACAAATACATTCACCCCCGTCGTCGAACCATTTCGCGATCACCAGGAAACCGACAAATCATCCCCATCAAGAAAGTTGGATGGCGTCGCACCATTTCGCCTCCACTGCCGCTTACAGCGGTCTGGTGGTTCAATCAAACCCTAAATCATGTAATCCCGATTCGATTGCCGACCCGTGTTCGTTAGTGATCCGTGACCGGCAAGATTTCGTTGTGTTTTTTGTCACACCCTGTCTTTTGCGGAAGCGTATGATGTGTGACTGGTTTAATATCATTGCATTCAATGGTAATAAACAACTACATGATCAAAACGATGTTCATCCACTCATGAAAATTTGAGTATTACAAACACTTGTTATTTAAGTTTTAAAAACACAACCTTCGTCCAGGTTACAATTTAACAAAAGTGGATGACATCTAAACTTGAAGTCTACTTCTAGTTACGACACCCGCGCCCAAGATCCATCCTGTCACCTGAAATACATGTAATTTTGGAAAACATCAACAAAAAGTTGAGCGAGTTCATGCGTTTTGCATACCTTGTATGAAATAAGGTATGTATCTTGTATAAATAAAGTATTCTTGTGAAATAACGTATTCTTGTAAAATAAAGTATTCTTGTGATACAAATCTTGTTCCAATAACGTATTCTTGTGGTACAAATCTTGTACCAATAAAGTATTCTTGTGGTACAAATCTTGTACCAATAACGTATTCTTGTGGTACAAATCTTGTACCAATAAAGTATTCTTGTGGTACAAATCTTGTACCAATAACGTATTCTTGTAAATCTTTGAGAGACTTTAAGGCATGTGAGGACAAGGGGAGTACTTGTTATGACTCCTTAAGGACATGGGAGTACTTGTTATGACTCCTAGGGAGCATTCGTAATGGCTCCTACCTTTGTCGATTTTCCTCGACTGTGTCGATTAACCTCGACTGTGTCGATTTCCCTCGACTGTGTCGATTACCCTCGACTGCGTCGATTAACCTCGACTGCGTCGATTAACCTCAACTGCGTCGATTAACCTCGACTGGGACTCCGAAGCACTACTAGGTACTAGTTGTGACCATGAGTGGGGATCGGCCGTACCCGTTAGATCTAACCCCCGTCCCTAATTAATGAATATTTTTAATGGCCTGGTACTAGTTTTCACCAAAACTTTATGGCATTTCTGCCTTTAGTCTATGCTCACATGATCTAGTATTTCATAGGCATTTCTTAAAACGCATCATACATGGTACTCGTTCTCACCAAGGGTGCTTCTTGTTTTTGTATCATACCATTTGTAAATATTGTAACATGTATTTCACCCCCGAGAGTTATAAAACCAAAAACAGTTAAGAGAAAAGGGGGAGCATGAACTCACAACTTTGCGTTCCTGCGTCATAAACTTCACCGGATTTGCTTATCTAGCGTTGTGACCTAAACGTGTTTATTAACGTTAGTCACTAGACTTGTTTCGCACAAGTACAAGTCACTATCTTTTGTGTATGTGTTCTTGTGTTAAAAATAATTTATATTTTTAACTATGTGTCTTACTTATATTATTTCTCGAAAATAAATATAAGTATCTTGTATTTGTCTAAGTACGTTGTATGTGTATTTTTGTATCTTCACTCCTTAGGAGTATTTAGTGTATTTTCAAGTCCTAATACACTATCAAGTATAATACATACTACATACACTTAGCACAGAATTTGGTGATAAAAAAATATATATATTTTTCTCAAAAATATACATACTTAGTATCAATTTTATTCTTGAAGAAATCATCATTTCTTAATACAAAAATTAGGGAAACCTTGGTAAATTTTTTTAGACACATTTTTAGGGAATAAGTTTCTCAAAACTTATATTTTTCTAAGTGTCAAAATTTATAAAAATTTTGGCAGAGTTTCCCCTAAAAATGAAGGTTTCCCATTTTTTCAAAACATGTGTTTATTTTCTTTTTAAAACATCATCAACAATCATCAACCAACAATATGCAACTTCTACTTACCAATTTGTCAAGAACAAGCATAAACTATAAACCCATGAACTTGAATATTTATGAAAATATGTAGTAACTTACTAGTATACTTAGTAAGTCTTGTTACCTTCCAAATTGTGATTAGTTCTTTAAAAACTTTATTTTTAAAGAGTGTAAGTGTTTACAACTTCAAATCATACTTTCTAAAAATATTTCTTTGTGAATTTTTCTTATTACACAAGTGTTTCTACACTTGTTTATTCACCAAAAATGTGATTAGTTTATGTAAGATCCAAGTTTTAGTGAAACTCATATTTTTAACTTGGTTCTTTTGAAAAACCACTCATGGATCGTTAGATCTACAAGATTATAGCTTACTTTGATCTTTATTTTTCAAGTAAACACCTATTTATTCAAGTTCATAGTTTATGTGTGGATGATTCCATCATCCACAACATTCTTACTTTCTCATCTTGCTAGTTCATGTTTTTAATCATGATCTAGCAAGTCCATGTGATGATTCATATCATTTTTACTAGCAAGCAATACACAACAAGCATAACAACACAAGTATATCATAGTTTCTTAACTACTTCATCACAAGGTTAGTTTATGTCTAAGACTTTGTTTATGTTTTTAGTGTTTCTTGAGATTTCATCATTCTTTTAACTATTAACCATCAAAAACATGAAGAGAATGAAGATCTAAGAGACTTACCACTAGCACAAGGCTAGGGGAGTTCAAGTGTGTAAAAGAGGTGGTTAAAAGAAGATGAGAGTGGTCCTTCAAGTTCCGTGAGCACCGAGCTTCGTTAGTAACCTTCTTACACCTTCTTGTAACCTTAGAATGCTTAGATGATGAATGAAAATGGTGGTTGCATGTGAGGGGTGTTAGGCCGAGAGCTTTGAGGGGAGGAAGAGTGAAGATGGTGAGTTGACATGTTGGGAATGATAAAGGGTTTATCTTGTGGTCTCTTGTAAATATCTACCAACATTAGGAAAGCATATGGTATCTTTGCTTAGCATATTCTCAAAATAATCTTATAAAATAATCAAAGAAAATCCTATGTGGGGAACATGTCCCCTAACCGGCCATCAAGTGGGGGGGGGGGGTATTAGTTGAGTTTCAACTTCAAGTTAGGGATTCTAGTTAGATATTATGTGCAACATTTAGTGTTTAATGTTTCATAGTGTTTGAGGGTGTAATATGGTGTTCGATGATCATAACTAGCTTTGTAACACTAAAACAATGCTTCTAGCAATATTTTAGTGTTCTGGGTAATGTCCGGTTGTTCGGTTAGATAAAGATTCGTTAAAGTGTTAAATTGCACCGTTTAGTGCCCTTTAAGTACCTTTTTGTAATACTTTCGATTCCCGACACTTAGGGAAATATTCTGAATGATAACTCATGTTTTCTGCATAACATTTATGTGTTAAAAGCTGATTTATTGCTGAATTTACTAAAATTCTGCACTTAAAGTGCGTTCCGGGTGCTTTTTAGTGCTTATTTTAGCTTCCGGAATGTCTATATGTTAACCCTTGTGTGTACTCTTGGGTTTTAAATGTATTCTTGTTATTGGACCTACACCTAGGCTCCAATTCTATTGTCTAACTGCTTTCTGCAGAATTGTTGACACAATGTGTCTTACCGGTGAGTTTACTAGTATTTCTGACGCAACGCTATCATAGAGTAATTCTTGTAGTATAAAATGTGCATGAATTTGCTTGTATGGAAATCAAAAATTTATTTGTCTGGTAAACTAGATCATGCACAGTCATTAAAGCACAGATTACTGTTTATTTAGTGTACGGAATGTACGGAAAAGTGACGGTTGTCACAGTCTCCCCCCGTTAAAAGAATTTCGTCCCGAAATTCAAGCGATGCCATTGGTCGCAGGGGAGTTGTGCATTGAATGTGGTCACTTAGGTTCATGATTTGTCTTCATGTTCCCATGCACTATGGGTCATGTTATGGATCCTATCGTACTCAAGTAAATCAATTGTGTCTTTTCTGTGTCTTGTGGACTCTTGGTCCGTAACCTTAACAGGTTTTATAGTAATTTTGTCGTTTGTCATTGACGCGAATCTTATTTGTGGGAACTACGACTGTTCCTTGAGTCGGACTCCTTTAAAGACTAGGCACATAGGATGTGTCGTGATCACTACGGATCTTTTCTAGAAGTTTCATCTTGTGCGCAATGGTTCTGATCCCTACATCAGGGATTCAACCTTTACGTTTTGCAAATCACACTACACATTCTCTAGGCGAGGCTCTTATTTTAGTCATACTTTTTGTCTCAAATTCTTACGATTTCTGGCGCTCATTGACGCAATCTTTCTGTATCATGCGGGCTGCCTTGATATGTTCACATATCTAAACGGTTTGCCTCTAGTTTTCCTGAACCCACACGGGCCAGTAGACTGTTTGTTCTCGGTTTCTGATCATGCGGCGAGGACCGACTTATTATGTTTCATCTAAAGCTTCACTCGAAGCGGTTTAAATGGCGGTGTGATAAATACCGTTGTAGGAAAACTCTACTAAGGGCAAGTGAGTGTTCCAACTTTTTATCAAAGTTTATGACACAAGCACGTATTGTTTTCATACAGTCTGCATCGTTCAGTAGCTTAGTCCATCTATGTTAATATTCAAGTTTTTACGATCGACGGTGCGCTGCAATCTTTGTGATCCGTAAAGATCGTGCAGCGTTTTCTTTCAGGTAGTGACGTCAAGTTTGCGGCGCGCAATTACTGTATCTAGCTTACGGTTTCTTCTTATGATTCCTTAATCAATGTGCCGCGTATGCAATGTTGTGGTCTCGTTGCATCGATGTACAATCGAGACTTTGTCGAGAAGCGTCACATAATTGCAACTCTAGCTCCTTAGCTCTTGGTTGCAGGGTTGGCATGAATCTCGTTCTTATCCACCATGTATCTTAAAGTTCTCATTTCTCGAATTCGAAATCCGCTTTTCGTCATCATAGCACATACTGTTCTTTCTCTAAGAGTTGCAAGATAAATTGCAGCTGTTGCTCACGACTACCCTTGGTCGTTGGCCATATAAGAATGTAGTCAATAAATGTAATCATGATCTATCCAGGTATGGCTTACACGTTCGATTCATGAGGTCCATGAATATTGTCGATGCATGTGTTAAGCCTAATGGTACGACAAGGAACTCGTAATGCTCGAAGCGAGTCCTAAAGATCGTTTTAGGGATATTTCCTTCTTGTATTCACAGTTGAGGACATCCTGTCCTCAAGTCGATCTTTGAGTAGTAACCATAACCTGACGATTTGTATGTTATCAGTCCTTGGCAAAGGATTCTGATTCTAAATTCTCTGAAATTTATGCAAAATAGGACTGTCAACTTTCTCTTCGTGTCCTTACTAAGGATGTCATGTCCTTAATTTCCTCTGTCTAGCAGCTCTTGTCATTATATCGGAGGCTCATGCTTTGCGGACGAAGCTAGTCGGTAAGGCGTCATTCGGCACTGGTGCCGCTCCTGGCACGAGATTTATCCTAAACTCCTCTTGGCATTGTGGAGGTATTCCTGGTAAGTCTTCAGAAAAGGCTACTGGAACTTCTTCCGCCACGGGGATGTTCTCAAGCTCTATACTTGGGTATCCAATCCAAGCCGACTAACATGAATTCGTAAGTCAATAGTAACAGGAGGTTTCGGCCTTCTGTGTCCCTAAATACAATCCTTAATTGCTTCGTCTGCTTAATTTAGCCTTCTATATGCTCATTTCTAAAGAGTACGGGACGTCTTACTTGAAACTAGGCCAAGCAGTTTCTTAGGTTTTAAGCATGCAAGATTAAAGGTGATGTCAGTGTTAATTAAAAGTAGATGCATAGGGTTGGTTAATAGGGAACGTACCCGTAACCGCATCTGGATCCTGGCGTATTTCACGATTTTCGATCGTGAAACCCTTCCTTGCTTGATTCTTCCCAGGACAATCTTTCCTAAGTGCCCTGCTTCACCACATCTGTAGCAACCTGGTATTCTCTTATTTCTTCCATCTGGGTCCTTCGCCCAACAGGCGTCCTTGTTGTGCCCTTCTTTCCCACATTTTCCGCACTTAGGCCTCAGACATCGACCTTCATGGTGAAAGTTGCATTCCCCGCACCTTGGCTTAGTCCCCGAGTAAGCTTTACCACCGGCCTTATTAGCGGCTCCATCAGTTTTTCTGCCATGCGGCGGACTCACTTTCTTTCTTTTGTTTGCTTTAGAGCTTCCATAGCTGACTTGTGTGCCCACCTTTAGGTTCTAAGACTTCCTTTTCTTATTGCTTGATGACTCCACATGAGTCTCTTTCTTGTTATTCTCAGATTCTGAAAATTTTCCCGCACGTAGAGCTTCTTCAGTAAGCGTAACGCTTAAATCGATAGCCTCTGCGATAGTTGGAGGCCTTGAGGTAGTAACCAAGCTCCTGATCTGAGGTGCAAGTCCCCAAATGAATCGTTCAATTCTCTTGAATTCTGGCTTGACTAAGTAGGGGAAGACCCTAGACAAGTCGTGAAATCGCTGGACGTATTCAGGAATCTTCGGTCCGTCCATTTTCAAGTTCCAGAAGTCCACCTCGAGCTTCTGGATTTCCGCCCTAGAACAGTATTTATTTTCCATCATTTCCTTGAGCTCGTCCCAGCTCAGTGCATAAGCAACATCTGTGCCAAGGGTTTGAACCTGAAGGTTCCACCAGGAGAGTGCACCATCTAAGAATAACCCTGAGATATAGGTAACACTCTGCTGGGGTGAACAGTTACTCATCCTTAGAACGGAGTCAGTCTTTTCTGTCCAACAAACAAACGCAACAGCACCTCCTGTGCCATCAAAGCTTAATGGCTTGTAGTCCAGGAACTGTTTATAGGTGCAGCCAGTTGGAGGGTTATTTCCGGTAGCGCCACCGCTGTGCTCAGAGTGGAGGGCTTCATGTCGTGCAATTTCCTGTGAGATGCGTTCTTGCAACTCGGCTTCTATCCTTGGTAACGTACTGGTGTTTGTGTCACGTCTGGGCGGCATTCTCTTCTGTCAAAATGGTATGAAGTAGGTTAGACAATATTCCCCAATTGTCTATGAGGTACCTAGCACTATAAGCCATCATGTAATCACCCAATTTTACATGTATATATAATCAACAATGTATGAGCGAGGAAACAATTACTGAGCCTTCACATAGGCTTGCCAACTTGGCTTATTGTTTGTAATGGAAAAATGGACTCGAGGCTACATTGCCTTGGTCATTCAAGTTTTAGTTATTTCCTGCTATATTGATGTGTATATTTTCCCAGAGATGGGGTTGTTCGTGTAGGGGTGATAGAGAGCGTAACGTCGCTGAATCTTTTTGAATGTCATTCCCCTTCTCTTGCTTAAATATCGTTTCTCAAATGTCTCGTACACAGGTAGATACGAAGTAGGCGAGACAGGTTTCCTACTTTATAAAGTGCTAAAGCACTGGTCTAGGTATTGTTCCACCATATGAAGGTGTGAACACCTATAAATAAATTTTGTGTGGTTTTCATTAGCTCGACCCGCAGAGTCCACCAGGATTTATGTGCACTACAAGTCGTTATTACGTGGGCCCCGTAATAATAAATTGTCTTGCACAGTTACCCCAATTTTCTCTCGTCCAAGCAGATGACCAATCAAGGAGGGGACACTATTGTCCTTATACTTCTATCATGGAAAGGACCTTTGCGATAGTCCACGCGCTAACACTCGTTATCGTTATGCGCGTATAGGCACGATGATAGGAATGAAGATAATTCCTAGTAGTTGGAGGGGCACCTTCAAGATGAATACTTCATCTTCCTTTTCCGGTCAAGTGCGTCGTCAATCTTGCTTTACATAAGCCGCAGGGATCTCGTCCCGTTGATTAAGAATTCGTTTAAGGTTGCCGCCTCTGCCTCGTCATCATCACCGTAGTCAGGCACCTTCACGATCGAGAGGGAAGAGCAGCCATCTCCTACGGAAGCAAGCTCAGAATCTTGTCTGGTGATCACTCTAGCTATGAGCTTTGCAATGAACGCGAGGTCGATAGCTTCATCGTGCGAGTTACGTATAGTAATAGGAGTCGGAGTCGAAAGTATCTTATTCACGTCAATAATCATTTCGTACACTTATTAGTATGTATTCACGTCAATATTTATTCCGTACACTTATTTGTATATATGTATATCAATAACAAATATGCTACTTAGCATAAACAAGCAACTTGATGCATTATATCACGTATAACTCTCGTTTTGGGGGGGTCATTTTTCTGGTTGTCGATTTACGACAAAAACACTACTTGGTACTAGTGGTCACCAAGAGTGTATTTTATCTTTGGCAAGTCTAACTTGTGTAGACTATGCCTTAATTGGCACCTTATCTTAAGGGTATTCCCTACTAATGTTCTTGCCTTGTCTCTTTTTGAAAAGTGTTTGACTCGTGGATCTTGGTGTTTACGTGAATGCAATGAAAAACCTTTTTTTTTGTAAAATGTTTTTGTGAGAGAACTCTAGTGATTGTAGTCTAGACTCGAGAAGGAATCCTAGTTCACTACAATCGAAGCTCTGATACCAAACTGTCACACTGTCTTTTGCGGAAGCGTATGATGTGTGACTGGTTTAATATCATTGCATTCAATCGTAATAA
>JARYGA010060077.1:33855-78999 GCA_030545235.1 Helianthus tuberosus
GAAGCGACAGAGATACCTGTCGTCTTCAGAACCTACATATGACGCTATATTATGCTCCGTAATAAAATTGTAGTGATTACAGTCAAAACCGGATCGAAAAACGGATCAGAAACGGCAAACGAGGCGTTTTACGCGATTTTACGCAACCGACGAACGAACCCGCAAACGTCGACTACCGACCCTAATTTACGTATTTTAGTATTAAAATAATGCTCTACGATACTTCCATGATGTTCGGATGCGAAAACAGGCTTCAAAAACGAGATCGGGCCATGCGAAATGCTAGAAACAGGCTTGTGGGCCTTGGGCCCAAACCCACAAAACCCTAGCTATATAAGGGTTTCTACACACACAACCCACCATAACACACACACATACTCTCACTCCTCTCACCCTTTCTCTCTCGTTCTCTCTCTAGAACTGACCGGACTCCGGCCGACAAGGCCGGCGGAGCCGGCGACGGTGCACGGCGGCGACCCGGCGGAGCCGTCGTAGGTGGCGGCGCTCCGGCGAGGTTCCGGGGTCGATTTTTCCGGTCACACACCCCTACCCCCACTAAACGAAGCCCTCCGAGTGTGATGGCGGTGTCCGTTTCTAACGATTCTTAGCAGTTTGAGATCACGCGCAACTCCGGTGAAGATCCGGTCAAATTCCGGCAAACTAGTTTCGAGATTCTAACTCCATGCATGTGTAGATCGGGCACCTAGAGACCCTCCTGCTGAGTTTCGCGAGTTTTTATTTTCCGGCGACTCTCCGGTAAGTTGAACTCAACTCGTTTTACTGTTTCTTAGATTTTTTTTAGCAGAAATGAGTGTCGATCTTGTCTTTTCTTGTTTTTCCGGTGACGGCGGAGGGCCGCTGGGTAACGTGATGATGGCTGATGATAATGATGTTGTGATGGTGGTGGTCCAACGGCGGTGTGGGTCGCTGGAGCCACGGTCGAGGCGGTGGCGGATCGTTTCGGCTCAAACGGAGGTTCAAACTCGGGTTTCATGCGAACCGGGCTTTGATCCGAGTCGACTCGGTAAACAGGAGTCAACTCAGCTCGGTTCAGGTTAACAGGGCAATGCGGTCAAGGTCGGATTCGGCGTCGGGTCAGATTACGTGTTCAGGAAGCGGGTCAAAGTTTCGGGTTCGGTTTGGTCAAGGTGTCAGCTTCAGAAGCGGTTCGGGTTGACTCGGTCAACTCAGCATGTCGACTCAGCTTGGTTCAAGCTTCGGTTCGGGTCTCGCGATTTCGGTCAGACGATTCGGTTGGCTCGGTCAAACCGAGTCGACTCAGCGGGTCAACTCAGTCCACGTTTAGACGACTCAACAAGAGTTTTTGGTAATGGTTAAAGTTGTGATTTCATTAAGTTATAATTCTAATCTAACGTGACTAACGAGCTCGAACCGGTCAATTATAAGTACGTTAATATATTTGGCAAAATTTCATGTATATTGATGAATCTTGATTGAATTTTTGAAAATAAAACGACAACTTGTGTTGTCGGGGCCGTCCATAAACAGAGGAAACTCTGCCCGTTTTTCGAGAAAATCCGCAAACACAAAAGGCGTTTTATTATCGGATTCAAATAATCTTTTACAAAGGCGACAATTTGGATATTATTTCGATGATGCTTTTATAAAATAAAACATGAAATAATATTTTCAATTCTTTTATTACTTTCGACAATCCTTTCAAGTATCAAACAATACGAAATCTTTTCGTAAACTTGAATATAGTTTATATGCTATTTCAAAATATCAAACGACACGACGAGTCGGAAATTTATTTACAACAAATAAATATAATTATTATATTTATTATAAACTTCGGAATTTTGACAACTCCTTTATAAAGTCAATATAATTATTTATATTGTTTCAAACGCCGAACACACTTTCGTTTATAAAAATAAATATAGTTATATATTTATTTTCAAACACGACAATCCGACGATTCTTTCATGAATATGACTTTTTATATTCACGTCAAACGCCTAAATGGCATAGACATACACTTTGATAAATATCATACGAGACGTATATATGATACGAATTGGTTATACGTTATTTTCATACAAACTTTTGTACATACACGTACGATTTCTCGAGACAACTAACGCGATTATATCAATATATTTATATACTTTTATATAAATATTCATATATTTTAAACCTCACGAGAACTAAGTCTTTTCGAGACTTCTTAAATACCGACGAATAAACGAATTACGCAAGCATAACTTCTTCGCTTCTTTCAAGTTAACAACTTACTGTCGAATCGTTCGGCTAACGATTCGGTAGAGCTCGGTGACACGTAGACTAGTTACCGCTTTTATTTAGAAACTTATTAGATATTCCGTGTTAGGAATATTGCAGAATGCACGCTAGCGAGTCTCATTTTGGAAACGACATCACGGAGTCGTAATTAGCTAGCTTTGCACATGGAAATTCAGGTGAGTTCATAACCCCCACTTTTTACTGTTTACATTTTTGTAAATGTTTTCGGGGTGGAAAGACATGCACGTTTTGCAAAAAACATACAAAGTTCTGAATAAATGCAAAACTCATTTTTCTAAATCATATTACGAAGGGATTTCGAGGAACTCAAATGATTTACGAAAGGTTTATACGAAACATACCGGTTTTTACAAAACAAATGCGTATTATCGAAAGGTGAATGATTTTCATGACTAGGGATGGGATCATCTGGTGATAATATTGAGGAAGGATCAGTCTTAGAGACTGGGGGAGGATCAGTCTTAGAGATTGGGGTAAAATACATGTACAATGATTACAGACACTTACGAGTACTTTTTACATGGTATGGTTAGCGTAAGGAGGGTTACTACTTAGATCATGTGAGTGGGTAGGCGCAACTTGAGGCCATTAATCCTCATTGTAGGACCGAGGGACAGTAGCGGTAGATCTATCTGGGTGTAGCGAGCCCAGCCCCAGGCCCAACAGTACAGACCTCGGGGTGACTTTGTGCCCGACGCATAAATCTGCTAGGTTTGAGTCTTCCTACTTGCACTTCACACATACCATTGGCTTTGCAAACCATTGGTGATCTCTTTTTTTTCCTTATTGCTACATACCAGGGACATATATACTTACAAAACTACTTGTTCATACAAATTAAATACCATGTTTTATACAAAATTCAAAGCATAGGATTATGCGGGTATGGAGTCAAAGTCAGGGTGGGCATTGACGGTTATGCGAACATTACAAATACAAGACTTTACAAATACATGGTTTTTTTGAACATAATGTGTTACAAACACAACGTTTCCATATAACTTGGCAAGAAAATGACTTTTGATTCGTTTTCTCAATACTATTTCAAAAACCGGTTATTCCAAAGATTTATTTCAAATCTTTCACAACTCAAAAGATTTATTTCAAATCTTTTACAAACAAACTATGAACTCGCTCAACTTTATGTTGATTTTTCGCAAGTTTCTTTCTCAGGTTACTTTTCAAACAATGGAACGGTTGGAATAGGAGAACCATTGGAGACTCGAGTACTTAGTGGGCGTTCAATTTCTAGAAAGTTTTAGCTTTTTGCTTCCGCTGTGCAATGAAGATACCAGTCCAGTCACGCCAGCTCTGATAATTTCGGGGTGTGACATTTACCAGACAAATAAATTTCTGATTTCCATACAAGCAAATTCATGCACATTTTATACTACAAGAATTACTCTATGATAGCGTTGCGTCAGAAATACTAGTAAACTCACCGGTAAGACACATTGTGTCAACAATTCTGCAGAAAGCAGTTAGACAATAGAATTGGAGCCTAGGTGTAGGTCCAATAACAAGAATACATTTAAAACCCAAGAGTACACACAAGGGTTAACATATAGACATTCCGGAAGCTAAAATAAGCACTAAAAAGCACCCGTAACACACTTTAAGTGCAGAATTTTAGTAAATTCAGCAATAAACCAGCTTTTAACACATAAATGTTATGCAGAAAACATGAGTTATCATTCAGAATATTTCCCTAAGTGTCGGGAATCGAAAGTATTACAAAAAGGTACTTAAAGGGCACTAAACGGTGCAATTTAACACTTTAACGAATCTGTATCTGACCGAACAACCGGACATTACCCGGAATACTAAAATATTGCTAGAAGCATTGTTTTAGTGTTACAAAGCTAGTTATGATCATCGAACACCATATTACACCCTCAAACACTATGAAACATTAAACACTAAATGTAGCACATAATATCTAACTACAATCCCTAACTTGAAGTTGAAACTCAACTAATACCCCCCCCCCCCCCACTTGATGGCCGGTTAGGGGACATGTTCCCCACATAGGATTTTCTTTGATTATTTTATAAGATTATGTTGAGAATATGCTAAGCAAAGATACCATATGCTTTCCTAATGTTGGTAGATATTTACAAGAGACCACAAGATAAACCCTTTATCATTCCCAACACTTCAACTCACCATCTTCACTCTTCCTCCCCTCAAAGCTCTCACCCTAACACCCCTCACATGCAACCACCATTTTCATTCATCATCTAAGCATTCTAAGGTTACAAGAAGGTGTAAGAAGGTCACTAACGAAGCTCGGTGCTCACGTAACTTGAAGGACCACTCTCATCTTCTTTTAACCACCTCTTTTGCACACTTGAACTCCCCTAGCCTTGTGCTAGGGGTAAGTCTCTTAGATCTTCATTCTCTTCATGTTTTTGATGGTTAATAGTTAAAAGAATGATGAAATCTCAAGAAACACTAAAAACATAAACAAAGTCTTGGACATAAACTAATCTTGTGATGAAGTAGTTAAGAAACCATGATCTTGCAAAAAAATCTTGCAATGGAACCATAACCGAGCAAATAATATGAACATGATGTGTTGCCTCTTGTGTTATGAGAATATAGATTCACATGATCACTTATTTTTTGAATGCAAGTTTTCTTCGGATCTTTGGCATAAGGTTCGATCTAAAGCTGGTATGAATAGAGTGGAAGCTAGATGGACCGATATTGTTGATTGGTTGGGCCATCGGTCTCGGTCAAAATCAGCGACCAATCTGGTTAGTAGATTGCTTGTTGCAGCTTTGGCATATGGTATTTGGCAGGAAAGAAACAATCGTCTCTTCAGAAACCATGCGAGACCCCCGGATACGATGTTAAAGTCTGTTTTAGAAAGCGTGAGGTACAAGTTGATGGGGCTTAGATTCAAGAACACAGTTAGAGTTCGGGAGGTGCTGGCGAAGTGGGATATTCAAGACGCTGACTTGCTTATGGAGACTGGCTGATTCTTTTTGTCTAGAGTCGTGTATGTCTAGATGAGTGTCTAGTAGTTGGTTTTCGTTTGGTTCCCATTGTTGGTTGTTTTTTCTTTTTGTTATACTTTCATGAGGTTTTGTCTCATGTCTGAACTAGTAAGGATGTTACCTTACTACTTGTTTTTATTTTTGTTAATATATAAAATCACCGGGGTAACCCTTTACCCAAAAAAAAAAACCATGATATACTTGTGTTGTTATGCTTGTTGTGTATTGCTTGCTAGTAAAAATGATATGAATCATCACATGGACTTGCTAGATCATGATTAAAAACATGAACTAGCAAGATGAGAAAGTAAGAATGTTGTGGATGATGGAATCATCCACACATAAACTATGAACTTGAATAAATGGGTGTTTACTTGAAAAATAAAGATCAAAGTAAGCTATAATCTTGTAGATCTAAAGATCCATGAGTGGTTTTTCAAAAGAACCAAGTTAAAAATATGAGTTTCACTAAAACTTGGATCTTACATAAACTAATCACATTTTTGGTGAATAAACAAGTGTAGAAACACTTGTGTAATAAGAAAAATTCACAAAGAAATATTTTTAGAAAGTATGATTTGAAGTTGTAAACACTTACACTCTTTAAAAATAAAGTTTTTAAAGAACTAATCACAATTTGGAAGGTAACAAGACTTACTAAGTATACTAGTAAGTTACTACATATTTTCATAAATATTCAAGTTCATGGGATTATAGTTTATGCTTGTTCTTGACAAATTGGTAAGTAGAAGTTGCATATTGTTGGTTGATGATGTTTTAAAAAGAAAATAAACACATGTTTTGAAAAAATGGAAATCTCCATTTTTAGGGGAAACTCTGCAAAAATTTTTATAAATTTTGACACTTGGAAAAATATAAGTTTTGAGAAACTTATTCCCTAAAAATGTGTCTAAAAACATTTACCAAGGTTTCCCTAATTTTTGTATTAAGAAATGATGATTTCTTCAAGAATAAAATTGATACTAAGTATGTATATTTTTTAGAAAAATATATATATTTATTGATCACCAAATTCTGTGCTAAGTGTATGTAGTATGTATTATACTTGATAGTGTATTAGGACTTGAAAATACACTAAATACTCCTAAGGAGTGAAGATACAAAAATACACATACAACGTACTTAGACAAATACAAGATACTTATATTTATTTTCGAGAAATAATATAAGTAAGACACATAGTTAAAAATATAAATTATTTTTAACACAAGAACACATACACAAAAGATAGTGACTTGTACTTGTGCGAAACAAGTCTAGTGACTAACGTTAATAAACACGTTTAGGTCACGACGCTAGATAAGCAAATCCGGTGAAGTTTACAACGCAGGGACGCAAAGTTGTGAGTTCATGCTCCCCCTTTTCTCTTAACTGTTTTTGGTTTTATAACTCTCGGGGGGTGAAATACATGTTACAATATTTACAAATGGTATGATACAAAAACAAGAAGCACCCTTGGTGAGAACGAGTACCAAGTATGATGCGTTTTAAGAAATGCCTATGAAATACTAGATCATGTGAGCATAGACTAAATGCAGAAATGCCATAAAGTCTTGGTGAAAACTAGTACCAATCCATTAAAAATATCCATTAATTAGGGACGAGGGTTAGATCTAACGGGTACGGCCGAACCCCACTCATGGTCACAACTAGTACCTAGTAGTGCTTCGGAGTCCAAGTCGAGGTTAATCGACGCAGTCGAGGTTAATCGACGCAGTCGAGGTTAATCGACGCAGTCGAGGTTAATCGACACAGTCAAGGGAAAATGACACAGTCGAGGTTAATCGACACATTCGAGGAAAATCGACAAAGGTAGGAGCCATTACGAATGCTCCCTAGGAGTCATAACAAGTAATCCCATGTCCTTAAGGAGTCATAACAAGTACTCCCCATGTCCTCACATGTCTTAAAGTCTCTCAAAGATTTACAAGAATACGTTATTGGTACAAGATTTGTACCACAAGAATACTTTATTGGTACAAGATTTGTACCACAAGAATACGTTATTGGTACAAGATTTGTACCACAAGAATACGTTATTGGTACAAGATTTGTATCACAAGAATACTTTATTTTACAAGAATACGTTATTTCACAAGAATACTTTATTTATACAAGATACATACCTTATTTCATACAAGGTATGCAAAACGCATGAACTCGCTCAACTTTTTGTTGATTTTTTTCCAAAATTACATGTATTTTTGGTGACAGGATGGATCTTGGGCGCGGGTGTCGTAACTAGAAGTAGACTTCAAGTTTAGATGTCATCCACTTTTGTTAAATTGTAACCTGGACGAAGGTTGTGTTTTTAAAACTTAAATAACAAGTGTTTGTAATACTCAAATTTTCATGAGTGGATGAACATCGTTTTGATCATGTAGTTGTTTATTACGATTGAATGCAATGATATTAAACCAGTCACACATCATACGCTTCCGCAAAAGACAGTGTGACAGTTTGGTATCAGAGCTTCGATTGTAGTGAACTAGGATTCCTTCTCGAGTCTAGACTACAATCACTAGAGTTCTCTCACAAAAACATTTTACAAAAAAAAAGGTTTTTCATTGCATTCACGTAAACACCAAGATCCACGAGTCAAACACTTTTCAAAAAGAGACAAGGCAAGAACATTAGTAGGGAATACCCTTAAGATAAGGTGCCAATTAAGGCATAGTCTACACAAGTTAGACTTGCCAAAGATAAAATACACTCTTGGTGACCACTAGTACCAAGTAGTGTTTTTGTCGTAAATCGACAACCAGAAAAATGACCCCCCCAAAACGAGAGTTATACGTGATATAATGCATCAAGTTGCTTGTTTATGCTAAGTAGCATATTTGTTATTGATATACATATATACAAATAAGTGTACGGAATAAATATTGACGTGAATACATACTAATAAGTGTACGAAATGATTATTGACGTGAATAAGATACTTTCGACTCCGACTCCTATTACTATACGTAACTCGCACGATGAAGCTATCGACCTCGCGTTCATTGCAAAGCTCATAGCTAGAGTGATCACCAGACAAGATTCTGAGCTTGCTTCCGTAGGAGATGGCTGCTCTTCCCTCTCGATCGTGAAGGTGCCTGACTACGGTGATGATGACGAGGCAGAGGCGGCAACCTTAAACGAATTCTTAATCAACGGGACGAGATCCCTGCGGCTTATGTAAAGCAAGATTGACGACGCACTTGACCGGAAAAGGAAGATGAAGTATTCATCTTGAAGGTGCCCCTCCAACTACTAGGAATTATCTTCATTCCTATCATCGTGCCTATACGCGCATAACGATAACGAGTGTTAGCGCGTGGACTATCGCAAAGGTCCTTTCCATGATAGAAGTATAAGGACAATAGTGTCCCCTCCTTGATTGGTCATCTGCTTGGACGAGAGAAAATTGGGGTAACTGTGCAAGACAATTTATTATTACGGGGCCCACGTAATAACGACTTGTAGTGCACATAAATCCTGGTGGACTCTGCGGGTCGAGCTAATGAAAACCACACAAAATTTATTTATAGGTGTTCACACCTTCATATGGTGGAACAATACCTAGACCAGTGCTTTAGCACTTTATAAAGTAGGAAACCTGTCTCGCCTACTTCGTATCTACCTGTGTACGAGACATTTGAGAAACGATATTTAAGCAAGAGAAGGGGAATGACATTCAAAAAGATTCAGCGACGTTACGCTCTCTATCACCCCTACACGAACAACCCCATCTCTGGGAAAATATACACATCAATATAGCAGGAAATAACTAAAACTTGAATGACCAAGGCAATGTAGCCTCGAGTCCATTTTTCCATTACAAACAATAAGCCAAGTTGGCAAGCCTATGTGAAGGCTCAGTAATTGTTTCCTCGCTCATACATTGTTGATTATATATACATGTAAAATTGGGTGATTACATGATGGCTTATAGTGCTAGGTACCTCATAGACAATTGGGGAATATTGTCTAACCTACTTCATACCATTTTGACAGAAGAGAATGCCGCCCAGACGTGACACAAACACCAGTACGTTACCAAGGATAGAAGCCGAGTTGCAAGAACGCATCTCACAGGAAATTGCACGACATGAAGCCCTCCACTCTGAGCACAGCGGTGGCGCTACCGGAAATAACCCTCCAACTGGCTGCACCTATAAACAGTTCCTGGACTACAAGCCATTAAGCTTTGATGGCACAGGAGGTGCTGTTGCGTTTGTTTGTTGGACAGAAAAGACTGACTCCGTTCTAAGGATGAGTAACTGTTCACCCCAGCAGAGTGTTACCTATATCTCAGGGTTATTCTTAGATGGTGCACTCTCCTGGTGGAACCTTCAGGTTCAAACCCTTGGCACAGATGTTGCTTATGCACTGAGCTGGGACGAGCTCAAGGAAATGATGGAAAATAAATACTGTTCTAGGGCGGAAATCCAGAAGCTCGAGGTGGACTTCTGGAACTTGAAAATGGACGGACCGAAGATTCCTGAATACGTCCAGCGATTTCACGACTTGTCTAGGGTCTTCCCCTACTTAGTCAAGCCAGAATTCAAGAGAATTGAACGATTCATTTGGGGACTTGCACCTCAGATCAGGAGCTTGGTTACTACCTCAAGGCCTCCAACTATCGCAGAGGCTATCGATTTAAGCGTTACGCTTACTGAAGAAGCTCTACGTGCGGGAAAATTTTCAGAATCTGAGAATAACAAGAAAGAGACTCATGTGGAGTCATCAAGCAATAAGAAAAGGAAGTCTTAGAACCTAAAGGTGGGCACACAAGTCAGCTATGGAAGCTCTAAAGCAAACAAAAGAAAGAAAGTGAGTCCGCCGCATGGCAGAAAAACTGATGGAGCCGCTAATAAGGCCGGTGGTAAAGCTTACTCGGGGACTAAGCCAAGGTGCGGGGAATGCAACTTTCACCATGAAGGTCGATGTCTGAGGCCTAAGTGCGGAAAATGTGGGAAAGAAGGGCACAACAAGGACGCCTGTTGGGCGAAGGACCCAGATGGAAGAAATAAGAGAATACCAGGTTGCTACAGATGTGGTGAAGCAGGGCACTTAGGAAAGATTGTCCTGGGAAGAATCAAGCAAGGAAGGGTTTCACGATCGAAAATCGTGAAATACGCCAGGATCCAGATGCGGTTACGGGTACGTTCCCTATTAACCAACCCTATGCATCTACTTTTAATTAACACTGACATCACCTTTAATCTTGCATGCTTAAAACCTAAGAAACTGCTTGGCCTAGTTTCAAGTAAGACGTCCCGTACTCTTTAGAAATGAGCATATAGAAGGCTAAATTAAGCAGACGAAGCAATTAAGGATTGTATTTAGGGACACAGAAGGCCGAAACCTCCTGTTACTATTGACTTACGAATTCATGTTAGTCGGCTTGGATTGGATACCCAAGTATAGAGCTTGAGAACATCCCCGTGGCGGAAGAAGTTCCAGTAGCCTTTTCTGAAGACTTACCAGGAATACCTCCACAATGCCAAGAGGAGTTTAGGATAAATCTCGTGCCAGGAGCGGCACCAGTGCCGAATGACGCCTTACCGACTAGCTTCGTCCGCAAAGCATGAGCCTCCGATATAATGACAAGAGCTGCTAGACAGAGGAAATTAAGGACATGACATCCTTAGTAAGGACACGAAGAGAAAGTTGACAGTCCTATTTTGCATAAATTTCAGAGAATTTAGAATCAGAATCCTTTGCCAAGGACTGATAACATACAAATCGTCAGGTTATGGTTACTACTCAAAGATCGACTTGAGGACAGGATGTCCTCAACTGTGAATACAAGAAGGAAATATCCCTAAAACGATCTTTAGGACTCGCTTCGAGCATTACGAGTTCCTTGTCGTACCATTAGGCTTAACACATGCATCGACAATATTCATGGACCTCATGAATCGAACGTGTAAGCCATACCTGGATAGATCATGATTACATTTATTGACTACATTCTTATATGGCCAACGACCAAGGGTAGTCGTGAGCAACAGCTGCAATTTATCTTGCAACTCTTAGAGAAAGAACAGTATGTGCTATGATGACGAAAAGCGGATTTCGAATTCGAGAAATGAGAACTTTAAGATACATGGTGGATAAGAACGAGATTCATGCCAACCCTGCAACCAAGAGCTAAGGAGCTAGAGTTGCAATTATGTGACGCTTCTCGACAAAGTCTCGATTGTACATCGATGCAACGAGACCACAACATTGCATACGCGGCACATTGATTAAGGAATCATAAGAAGAAACCGTAAGCTAGATACAGTAATTGCGCGCCGCAAACTTGACGTCACTACCTGAAAGAAAACGCTGCACGATCTTTACGGATCACAAAGATTGCAGCGCACCGTCGATCGTAAAAACTTGAATATTAACATAGATGGACTAAGCTACTGAACGATGCAGACTGTATGAAAACAATACGTGCTTGTGTCATAAACTTTGATAAAAAGTTGGAACACTCACTTGCCCTTAGTAGAGTTTTCCTACAACGGTATTTATCACACCGCCATTTAAACCGCTTCGAGTGAAGCTTTAGATGAAACATAATAAGTCGGTCCTCGCCGCATGATCAGAAACCGAGAACAAACAGTCTACTGGCCCGTGTGGGTTCAGGAAAACTAGAGGCAAACCGTTTAGATATGTGAACATATCAAGGCAGCCCGCATGATACAGAAAGATTGCGTCAATGAGCGCCAGAAATCGTAAGAATTTGAGACAAAAAGTATGACTAAAATAAGAGCCTCGCCTAGAGAATGTGTAGTGTGATTTGCAAAACGTAAAGGTTGAATCCCTGATGTAGGGATCAGAACCATTGCGCACAAGATGAAACTTCTAGAAAAGATCCGTAGTGATCACGACACATCCTATGTGCCTAGTCTTTAAAGGAGTCCGACTCAAGGAACAGTCGTAGTTCCCACAAATAAGATTCGCGTCAATGACAAACGACAAAATTACTATAAAACCTGTTAAGGTTACGGACCAAGAGTCCACAAGACACAGAAAAGACACAATTGATTTACTTGAGTACGATAGGATCCATAACATGACCCATAGTGCATGGGAACATGAAGACAAATCATGAACCTAAGTGACCACATTCAATGCACAACTCCCCTGCGACCAATGGCATCGCTTGAATTTCGGGACGAAATTCTTTTAACGGGGGGAGACTGTGACAACCGTCACTTTTCCGTACATTCCGTACACTAAATAAACAGTAATCTGTGCTTTAATGACTGTGCATGATCTAGTTTACCAGACAAATAAATTTTTGATTTCCATACAAGCAAATTCATGCACATTTTATACTACAAGAATTACTCTATGATAGCGTTGCGTCAGAAATACTAGTAAACTCACCGGTAAGACACATTGTGTCAACAATTCTGCAGAAAGCAGTTAGACAATAGAATTGGAGCCTAGGTGTAGGTCCAATAACAAGAATACATTTAAAACCCAAGAGTACACACAAGGGTTAACATATAGACATTCCGGAAGCTAAAATAAGCACTAAAAAGCACCCGAAACGCACTTTAAGTGCAGAATTTTAGTAAATTCAGCAATAAATCAGCTTTTAACACATAAATGTTATGCAGAAAACATGAGTTATCATTCAGAATATTTCCCTAAGTGTCGGGAATCGAAAGTATTACAAAAAGGTACTTAAAGGGCACTAAACGGTGCAATTTAACACTTTAACGAATCTTTATCTAACCGAACAACCGGACATTACCCAGAACACTAAAATATTGCTAGAAGCATTGTTTTAGTGTTACAAAGCTAGTTATGATCATCGAACACCATATTACACCCTCAAACACTATGAAACATTAAACACTAAATGTTGCACATAATATCTAACTAGAATCCCTAACTTGAAGTTGAAACTCAACTAATACCCCCCCCCCCCCACTTGATGGCCGGTTAGGGGACATGTTCCCCACATAGGATTTTCTTTGATTATTTTATAAGATTATTTTGAGAATATGCTAAGCAAAGATACCATATGCTTTCCTAATGTTGGTAGATATTTACAAGAGACCACAAGATAAACCCTTTATCATTCCCAACATGTCAACTCACCATCTTCACTCTTCCTCCCCTCAAAGCTCTCGGCCTAACACCC
This sequence comes from Helianthus tuberosus, assembly GCA_030545235.1. Taxonomy (NCBI): domain Eukaryota; kingdom Viridiplantae; phylum Streptophyta; class Magnoliopsida; order Asterales; family Asteraceae; genus Helianthus; species Helianthus tuberosus. The sequence goes on from JARYGA010060077.1 coordinate 47,305, forward strand.
CTCACATGCAACCACCATTTTCATTCATCATCTAAGCATTCTAAGGTTACAAGAAGGTGTAAGAAGGTTACTAACGAAGCTCGGTGCTCACGGAACTTGAAGGACCACTCTCATCTTCTTTTAACCACCTCTTTTACACACTTGAACTCCCCTAGCCTTGTGCTAGTGGTAAGTCTCTTAGATCTTCATTCTCTTCATGTTTTTGATGGTTAATAGTTAAAAGAATGATGAAATCTCAAGAAACACTAAAAACATAAACAAAGTCTTAGACATAAACTAACCTTGTGATGAAGTAGTTAAGAAACTATGATATACTTGTGTTGTTATGCTTGTTGTGTATTGCTTGCTAGTAAAAATGATATGAATCATCACATGGACTTGCTAGATCATGATTAAAAACATGAACTAGCAAGATGAGAAAGTAAGAATGTTGTGGATGATGGAATCATCCACACATAAACTATGAACTTGAATAAATAGGTGTTTACTTGAAAAATAAAGATCAAAGTAAGCTATAATCTTGTAGATCTAACGATCCATGAGTGGTTTTTCAAAAGAACCAAGTTAAAAATATGAGTTTCACTAAAACTTGGATCTTACATAAACTAATCACATTTTTGGTGAATAAACAAGTGTAGAAACACTTGTGTAATAAGAAAAATTCACAAAGAAATATTTTTAGAAAGTATGATTTGAAGTTGTAAACACTTACACTCTTTAAAAATAAAGTTTTTAAAGAACTAATCACAATTTGGAAGGTAACAAGACTTACTAAGTATACTAGTAAGTTACTACATATTTTCATAAATATTCAAGTTCATGGGTTTATAGTTTATGCTTGTTCTTGACAAATTGGTAAGTAGAAGTTGCATATTGTTGGTTGATGATTGTTGATGATGTTTTAAAAAGAAAATAAACACATGTTTTGAAAAAATGGGAAACCTTCATTTTTAGGGGAAACTCTGCCAAAATTTTTATAAATTTTGACACTTAGAAAAATATAAGTTTTGAGAAACTTATTCCCTAAAAATGTGTCTAAAAAAATTTACCAAGGTTTCCCTAATTTTTGTATTAAGAAATGATGATTTCTTCAAGAATAAAATTGATACTAAGTATGTATATTTTTGAGAAAAATATATATATTTTTTTATCACCAAATTCTGTGCTAAGTGTATGTAGTATGTATTATACTTGATAGTGTATTAGGACTTGAAAATACACTAAATACTCCTAAGGAGTGAAGATACAAAAATACACATACAACGTACTTAGACAAATACAAGATACTTATATTTATTTTCGAGAAATAATATAAGTAAGACACATAGTTAAAAATATAAATTATTTTTAACACAAGAACACATACACAAAAGATAGTGACTTGTACTTGTGCGAAACAAGTCTAGTGACTAACGTTAATAAACACGTTTAGGTCACAACGCTAGATAAGCAAATCCGGTGAAGTTTATGACGCAGGAACGCAAAGTTGTGAGTTCATGCTCCCCCTTTTCTCTTAACTGTTTTTGGTTTTATAACTCTCGGGGGTGAAATACATGTTACAATATTTACAAATGGTATGATACAAAAACAAGAAGCACCCTTGGTGAGAACGAGTACCATGTATGATGCGTTTTAAGAAATGCCTATGAAATACTAGATCATGTGAGCATAGACTAAAGGCAGAAATGCCATAAAGTTTTGGTGAAAACTAGTACCAGGCCATTAAAAATATTCATTAATTAGGGACGGGGGTTAGATCTAACGGGTACGGCCGATCCCCACTCATGGTCACAACTAGTACCTAGTAGTGCTTCGGAGTCCCAGTCGAGGTTAATCGACGCAGTTGAGGTTAATCGACGCAGTCGAGGTTAATCGACGCAGTCGAGGGTAATCGACACAGTCGAGGGAAATCGACACAGTCGAGGTTAATCGACACAGTCGAGGAAAATCGACAAAGGTAGGAGCCATTACGAATGCTCCCTAGGAGTCATAACAAGTACTCCCATGTCCTTAAGGAGTCATAACAAGTACTCCCCTTGTCCTCACATGCCTTAAAGTCTCTCAAAGATTTACAAGAATACGTTATTGGTACAAGATTTGTACCACAAGAATACTTTATTGGTACAAGATTTGTACCACAAGAATACGTTATTGGTACAAGATTTGTACCACAAGAATACTTTATTGGTACAAGATTTGTACCACAAGAATACGTTATTGGAACAAGATTTGTATCACAAGAATACTTTATTTTACAAGAATACGTTATTTCACAAGAATACTTTATTTATACAAGATACATACCTTATTTCATACAAGGTATGCAAAACGCATGAACTCGCTCAACTTTTTGTTGATGTTTTCCAAAATTACATGTATTTCAGGTGACAGGATGGATCTTGGGCGCGGGTGTCGTAACTAGAAGTAGACTTCAAGTTTAGATGTCATCCACTTTTGTTAAATTGTAACCTGGACGAAGGTTGTGTTTTTAAAACTTAAATAACAAGTGTTTGTAATACTCAAATTTTCATGAGTGGATGAACATCGTTTTGATCATGTAGTTGTTTATTACCATTGAATGCAATGATATTAAACCAGTCACACATCATACGCTTCCGCAAAAGACAGGGTGTGACAAAAAACACAACGAAATCTTGCCGGTCACGGATCACTAACGAACACGGGTCGGCAATCGAATCGGGATTACATGATTTAGGGTTTGATTGAACCACCAGACCGCTGTAAGCGGCAGTGGAGGCGAAATGGTGCGACGCCATCCAACTTTCTTGATGGGGATGATTTGTCGGTTTCCTGGTGATCGCGAAATGGTTCGACGACGGGGGTGAATGTATTTGTTTCGGTGAGTGGTGGCGGTGTGAATCTGAGAGATTTAGAGAGGGAAAGAAAGAGGGGTGGGGTTACGTGATTTTATGGTGTGGCCGGCTGGTTAGACCAGCGACCGGCGATCTAACCGGAGATTCTGTGGGGTCCGGCCAGTGGCCGTTGTTTAAATCTTGACGTTCGCCGTAGGTTCTAGCCTTCAATGTGGTTACCGTAGCCGATTCTATCAATTGCACCACCGGATCATCTCTCATCCTTCTCTCTCATTCTACCTATCTCTTTCTCTCTTAGATTGAAGTGGGGATTCAAAAAGGGTAGGTGGGTGGTTTTTAAGAAACAGTAACATTGAGAGAAGGGTTTTCATGTTAAGAAAGTGTGCCCCTTACTTTTTCTTTTTGGTTGCAGGTCATGAGAGTCAAATACACATAATTGTTGGATAGAATTGCGGGATGAAAGATGGCCGTTAGATTGGATATATGAATAAAATGTATATAACTAGTTGATGACCCGCCCGCGTTGCGGGGCGATGGCCAAATTATGAGCGAGTGTTAGTTAGCTCATTAACACGAAAAACAATTAAATCGAGTCAACCAATTAAAACAAAAACACTTTTATAGTTTTGATAAAAAAAAAAACTAAAACAATGGCAATATTGTAATTTTTAACTGAGAGAAAGTTGTATTTTTTTACTAGGGTAAAATCATAATTTGCCAAAAGCTAAAGTAATGGCAGTACTGTAAATTTGAAACAGGGGCAAAATTGTAAATTTTCATAGGGGCAAATTCATAATTTTGAACTTGGGGTAACAACGTAATATAAATTTGAACTAAGGGCACAAGCGTAATTTTAAGCTGGAGTCAAAAGCACAATTTTATTTTGAACCGAGGACAAAATCGTAATTTTGAGTTGGGGGCAAAAACATAATTTTATTTTGAACTAGGGAAAAAACATAATTTTGAATTGAGGGCGAAATCACAATTTTTTAAACAGGGAAAATCACATTTTTTAACATAGGGCAAAATCGTAATTTTTAGCTGTGGGCAAAAACAAAATTTTATTTTGAACTGCGGGCAAAAAGGTAATTATGAGCTGAGGGCAAAACCACAATTTTATTTTGAATGGAAGGAAAAATCGTAATTTTGAGCTGGGGACAAAAGTGTAATTTTATTTTGAGCTGGGGACAAAACCGTAATTTTAAAGAGGGACAAAAACGTGATTTTAGAATGGATATAAATTAATAAACTGGTTGGTCCAATGAGAGAGTGCCAGGCAAAGTCGTAATTTTGAATTGAGGGCAAGATCGTAATTTTGAGATGGGGACAAAAAACGTAAATTTATTTTGAGATGAGGGCTAAAACGTAATTATAAAATGAATATAAAACAATAAACGTGTTAGTCCAATGGGGAGAGTGCCAGACAACTGCCTGGCACTATTCCCCCATTTGGTTGATGTATATATGGGAAATTTAACTTTTAGAATTCAACTTATGAATAAATAATGTGTTTAATAAAAACATACATTGTTTAGGTGGCTCATAACGTGTTTATACTTTTTTATATTTAAGAAATTATCAGGTTTTTAAATCTGGTTCGACCAGTGGACCGGTAAGGAGGCTGGTTCGACATCTGGTCCTGTCATGAAAACATTTTCAGAATATGATGGAATTGGTTAAACGTTAAAAGTTTAAACCTTAATAGGAAGTCATCTTCCTCTTTTTTCTCACTGTGTTTTTAGCAATGAGAAAATAAAATCATTGAATCTTTCTTTTTTTAATTATTATTTACCTTAAAAAATAAAAATAAAAATCACATGATTGTATAACAAGCCTTAAAACAAAAACAAGTTGAGTTCTTTAAAAATCAAACGGTAACAAAGTCATAAAAAAATCTTATACACAAAAAATCTTATAAACTATTTTTCTCCTTTTTCTTAATTTATAAAATGTTTTTCTCTTTTTCATTTTGTTTTTTCTTTTTTTTTTCCTGTTTTACTTTAACTCATATAAAAAGTTTTTTATTTTTTTTCCCAGGTTCGAACACAATCTAAATAAAGAACCATTTACTTTTAGCTTAACAATAAATAAAACAATGAATCAATTATAAATAAGTGTTGCTATACCAATTTGCAGTATTGTACTGAAACCTTACCAGATCAAGCCGTTACCGACTGAGTCCCGCCGTAAGATGGTGGCAACCGACATTGTCTTTACTTTAAGTAATTTAAAAATGTGAGATACATAAAAATTACCTTTGGTGCAAGTGGTAATTTGGCTGGAAACTCAAACCCTTGACAAGGGTTCCAAACTTATTACATTTTTTCTTCTTTGTTTCATTTTTTTTTTTATTTTAGCTATTATATTTCTTTTCTTTTGTTTTGAGGCCTTGTATTATACGTAAGTTTATTTCGTGAATCCATAACACGTGGGTATTTTTTTGCGATTTCGTTTTTTTATATAAAGTTTTTAATATATTTCAATGCTCTCATAACAACGCGTTAGTTTAAGTATGGTTTTGATTTTTTTATACAAAGTTTCTAAAACTTTGATTGATTTTCCGGTTTAATAAGCCACAACATGACATGAGCGTGCGATAACAGAGTTTTGTTGCGCTGAAAGCGTGATACAAGTCGTAACGTGTGGGGAATTGACATACTTATTTTTTAAATGTTTTTATAGTTCAATGTCGTCGTCGCAACGTGCGGGTCTTCACACTTGCTCATCTTTGCTACCCCTTCACTTTGGCAAATGGCACTTTTAGCCTTTAGTCCATTTTACATGTTTTACAAACTAACCCTTTCTGTTTTTAATGTTCTATCTTTACCCATGTACCATATATAATATACGCTTTTAACCTTTTTAGTTTTTTACTAACTTAATTTTCCTTCAATAACTTTCGTTCGCTAATATCGTTTTAGAAAAAGCTAATTTGTCGCGTTGCATATATATGTTATATTGAATTCAATCAGATACACCTAAACGACGCTTTCATATGATTAAAGGATCACATAACGCTTGGATTAATCCATTCGATGTTTGCGATGTACCCGCGCTGCAACGCGCGCGGGTCTCATTACTAGTTATATTTAAAAAGTTAAAGTAGATAAAATTTACTATATTGATGAACATATACTATATAGATAATATATAAAAATGTTTAAAAAGTATTAGCTGTACGTTATTTATAAATACAGGACTTACGGATTTTTTTTCTTTTCTAATTAGGTTTGTTTGTATATGCTTCATTTTCAAATTGACTTATGCCCACCTATAGTGTAAAGGGACGAGATAGGTTGACCATTTGTTTTCGTTGAATCTTATTTTCTTCATTGTGTATCATTTTTTTATGTTAATAGGGTTTTGTTAAATGAAGTTAAGATACATTTTGTTATTTAAAAATAGTAAGACAGATTAGAGTTCATCACTAATAATTCATATATCTATACTATAAACTAGGTTAGAACCTCGTGTATTACACAGATTGACTAAATGTAATTTTATATACTAAACAATGAAAACAATACCGAGTAGTTGCAAAACATGAACATATTATCCACAAGTAAAGTTATCTATCAATATAATAGTTAGCAACCAAACTATCCCTAAAATGATTAAGTAATTAAACTGAGTAGAGTGTACATAAACAATATAATACTTTAGGCTTAGGGAGTTATGGAACAGTGCATTAATTTCATTAATGCTTGATGTAAGTCGTTTGGGAAGTAGGATGACGCCAAGACTTTTTTTTATAATTCGGTATATAAAATTAGATTTATTCAATCCGTGTAATGCACAAGGTTTTTAAAAATATGACTTTTTTATTATATAGTATACAAAATTGCATTTATTCAACACATACAATACAAGGGGTTCTTAAAGATATAACTTTTTTTATTATTCAATATATAAAATTACATTTATTTAATCCGTGTTAAATAAGATTTTTTAAAAATATATTATTTTATATAAAATGAAATGTATATAAGGCCGAAATCAAGTAGAATGTTCTGTTTCTTCATCATCGGATGGTTTGTGAAGCACAATAGTCTTCCCAAGTTCATAACAAAACATGCTAAAAAATGAAATATGTCGGGTCGGTTCTTATACTTAGTACCCGACAAACCTGATTACATAAAAACCCGGAACCGACCCTATATTTAGGGTAGTGAATCGGTTCTGTATTTTATGTTTGATCGGTTCTCGGTTTGGGTCGGGTCGGGTCGGGTCGGGTAATGGTCTGGTAGGGTCAGGTTTTACCTTTTGCTCACCCCTACTAGTGTCACCACCGAACACCGCCACCCCGACCGCTACCGCAATCCTCCACGGCCACCTCCCGCTACCGTCAACCACCACCAACCGTCGTCGCCGCCACCACCATCGCTGCCACCCACCATCACCGACCACCACCACCCCGACCACTACCGCCACCCTCCGCCGACCACCACCACCATCCTCTGCTGCCACCACCCGCTACCTTCGACCACCACCACCCACCGTCGTCGTTACTACCATCGACCACCATCGCCGCCACCTACCACCGCAGACCACCGCCAACCCCGACCATCACCGCCGCTAACAACTGTCACCCACCGACTACTGCTACCACCGACCACCCATCGCTGCCACCGCCAATAGCCGCCACCGATCACCGCCACCACTATTGCCGATTTAATTCATATGATTTATTCATTTTCATGTATGGTAACAAAGCAAAAGCAATAGAATGTAATGATCCATTTCATTCCTTTGTCCATTCCATTCTTTCATCTATTTCATTACGTCATACCAAACAGACCCTTAAAGCTGTGAAAAAACTACCAAACACAATTATGCATCAAAAAATTTAACAGTCATGATTCCAGTAGACACGGACATGAAATGAAACCGTCAAACAAAATAGAGACCAAATGACAATTATTTCTTTAATAACAAACATCAACTTTGAAATCCCAACATGACAAAAGTAAACGTTTAAAACAATTTACTGAGGGAAAAAATCCAACCCGTACTTCCTTAACTGCAGATTATGATAACAAACCAACAAGTTCACTAAAAACATTTAAGACCCGAGCTCTAGACCACAATCATGATTTACCACGCTTCCATTCACATTCCACCACTTGTCTCCAACAACTAGCCATAAAACCAGCAGACACTTAAACAGACAATTTATACCCAGCAGATGATTGATTGATATGATATCCATCCTCGACCCGAAACCAAAAATGCAGTTGGTTCTTTTAAATTCCAATAGGAAAGACAGTCAGTCTCTGTAACTATATTAAGAGAAAGGTTAAACCTTGATAATAATATAACTCAACTGCATCTCAAACACTAAATAGCAAGGAAAGTTCATTCTCACCGTTTTGCCTGCAAGCATGCCAAGATCGCCCGTACCATCATGCTCCTGAACATAAACTTTAGAAAATTGAATGGGAACCTGGAGTTTGTCCTTCATGATCAAAGGCCATACAAATGACCTTTTCATACAACACGTTAAAAATAATCAGAATATATATCAGAACACAAAAGTTGATAGAAGTAAGAATCAGATTGTACCATGCAGTGCTCATAGAGATCACACAAAGTGATTGCCTTTCCATATGGACTGCCCTTGCTGGTCCATTTGAGGAATATATTGTTGTTGATTATTCTGTGTTTCCCCTTCAAACCGCACCATTGGGACTTGTTTTCCAGGAAATGGGAAGCCAGATGTAGGTACAGAATCATTCATGTGCTGGGAGTGGGAACTCAGATTTGATGGCTGAACACCACCACCCTTCATTGATGATTGCTGCAACTGATATCCATCTAACCAGCTGTAATCATCATTTAGAGGATTCTGACCCAATGCAGCAGAATTGGGCTCGTTGACTTGCTTGGGGGGGCGAACAGAGCTAAAACCAGGTGGCGGTCCAAGGTGTCTTATAGGTCTGTTTGTAGAAACTTTCAAGGAGCTAGCTAAGGATGTGTTTCGCCCCACATGGTAAAGATCGGGTTCAGATAGAGCAATTGTATTCGTACGAGTATCAATCACAGAGGGCCTTGCCATGCTTTGAGATGGTCCGGCATACATCATACCAGTAGCATTTGAAATCCTGTGCATGTCAGGCTGCCCGTTTTCCAGCAAGCTCAAACCTTGCAATCCACTAGCAACTTGTCTGCTGTCGCCAGACCACATTGGAGTCTGAAACTGATACGGATGCCCAATGCTTTGTGTAACTGGCTGCCCGGTGCTATGAGTGTAATTGTTGACAGGCAAAAGGGACTGTGAGTTGGTGTACACCTGGTGAAAATTAGACTGTGGCATTGTAACATGAGGACCAGAACTAACATCTTTAGTTTGCACATTTTCAACCCCTTCTTGTTGGCTCCCTTTTGAAGAGAGCACTTCTGTTCGACTGTCAATTAAATTTGGTCTAAACACAATCACTTCATCCTCTTCTTCACCTTCCACATGTGACTCCACCTTCAACTGTTTGACTACCATGGTTGCAGTTGTATCTCCATATGATTTAGAGCTGCTGCCTGAGTCTTTCTGGGTCTCAACACCTATAACAAACTTGTTCAGTTTCGAGTCAAACCTCACTTTCTTGTGATCAATGGTAATCTTATCTGCAATAACTTTCCCTGCAGACAAAATCCTCTTCACACGAGCTACTTTATCCTTTTTGCTGTCAGAATGCTTCCTTGAAAAATCCAAAAATGTGTGTGCAGGCTCAAGGGGTAGGAATCCTCTTAGCTCAAAATCCTCCCACAACGCAGGCTGGTACTCGTTGTCCCCCTCTTCATACCTTGTCATATCAGTAAAGCAACTCACGTCTTCATCATCATCATCATAGGAGACCAGACCAGCAGATAACAGTTTATTAAATAAAGACACGCAGTAGCTCCAAAAATGGAACTGAGCTGTTGATCGATTTTCATCAGGCTCCTTAGGTATAACAACGTCAGAATGACAGGCAATCCATTCCACACACACGAGAATGCCAGGCAACAGAAAGCTTGAGAGCGGGTCAGCCAACTCTATGCATCTTTTAAGTAGTTGACCAATAATCTCATAGAAAGTGATGAGAGCACTTTTTAGAAGCACAGTGTTTTGTACGATATCTGCATAGCTCTGACCTTCAGTCCCACCTTTCACGTTATTTACAGTAAATACGAGTATGGAAACGAGTATCACAATGAAAAGCCCATTTTCATCTGAATCCGTTCCAAAACTCAGCTCCTCTTCTGGCCCAGAAGAAAGAAGCTCCTGCAAAGCGTTGATAACTAAGGACAGAATTTCTTCGAATGTCTCCAAGCTGTAACAATATTTCGTGCATATTAGATTTGGTTTTGAAACTAATTATAGCAACAAATTAATCAAACAAATCTCTACACATACCTTGTGTGTGTGAAAAGAATACCATTCAAGCGAACAAAACGAACACGAAATGCTTTAAACGTTTGGCGCATCGCACTTGCTTTATCCACATCAGTATCAGTAATTGGCTCCTTTGATCGAGTTACTAGATCTGCTTTCCCTCTTCCTCTATCCTTTGTCCGAGCAGGTGATTCCTTGACAGGACCGTTTGAATCAACATGCAACTGAGAATAACTTTGCCGGTTCTGCCATGTGAAAAAACAGTGATTGTTATACTTTCTCAAAAAAGTTATTGAACCCACAGAGACATGTACCTTCTCAAAAGCTACTATCAAGTTATCTCTTGCCGTCGAGAAAGGATGCTCAGCTGCCAGACTTCGGAAGTAACGATATACAGCCATCAATTCATCTCCTGAATAGGTGGCCAATATAGCAAGCTACAAGAAAGAAAATAAAACAGGTAAGGACAGACATAAATGTGAAATCTAGTTAAGAAATTACTACTTTAGAAGTTCAGATAAGTAACCTGATGATGTGGATTCCCACTTGATGGCCACAAAGAAGCTGCTTGCAAGTAATAACTTGAAGCTGCTGCATAATCACGACTTTTTGATTCTCCTTCACCATACAGTCCTTTGTAACGTGCAAGATCCCCTAGGTATATCAAACACCGGTGGCAGGATATCAAGCCCTTTTTAATCTCAATGGATTTCTTCCCATCTTTCTGCTTCACATTATGATTCTCTTGCTCGGGATAAAACTGCCCTATAGGGAGACCATATTTGGCTCTGATTTTTAAAATTAAATCATGGTAAAAACCAGTAGCTTCTGAGAGGAAAGTTTTAAACTGTAGGCGTATTTTTGAAGCTCGATCTGGTCGAGCCCTAGCCTGAGATGCAGCACTGTAGTGAGCCCTAAATTCTTCAATCCGTCTGTAATGTAACTGCCAGAGAGCAAATTCAATACTGTGCTTCTCAGAAAAGCTGTGGTCTTCAAGTATTATTGTTTCAAAATTTTCACGCATTTGGTGCCAAGCATTTGGGTCCGACGGCACTCTTGCTTGAGCTGACTTACGGCGCTTATTTTCCAACTCTATATTCTGAGATGCAAAGCAACCATATAAGAATTAATTAGCAAGTAGCCTAATATTGGAAATCTTATTTCCAAAGAGTAACAAAAAATACAAGTAATTTCCAGGAGGGATGCAAAAGGTTTATGATTTGTGACTAGGCATCATCAACTATCATATAACGTATCCAAAAATCAGAAGATAAGCATTTAGAATACGAGAAATCGCTTTTAATTTTGCATATATCATCTTGTATAAATAATTAATAAAGGAGAAGGGTTTGATATTGGTTACCTTGTCATAAAGACGTTGAGCAAGGTCATGTGACGAAGAAGAAGCAACTGCTGCTGCTTTATCCTTATCCATCTTGTTGTTGTTGTTGTTGTTGTTGTTGTTGTTGTTGTTGTTGTTGTTCAGAACATGACAAATCTGCCGCCGTGAAACCCTAGGTTAGGTTAGGTGAAGCAAGCAAGCAAAAGCAAAATGAAAAGAAAAGGAAGCATGAGGAAGTTGTTACCGCTAGATCTGATGCCGCAGAGAGAAAAATCTAGGGTTTGGAATTGAAATTGGATTAGCCATGGAGGGAGGGACGGAGTCAGTCAGTCCAAGATAACAAATCAAATTCAATCGCTCTTCGGGGGCTGCCTGCCTAGACTACGCGTTTACCCTCATCCAATCCCTTTCTTTCTTTCTTTCTTTCTTTCTTTATTTTCTCTCATTATATATTTGCCATTTACGGGTGGATGGAGATACAATAGAAAGTTTATTTGACTATAGGAACCTTTCTTTCTTTCTTTCTTTCTTTCTTTCTTTTCTCTCATTATATATTTGCCATTTACGGGTGGATGGAGATACAATAGAAAGTTTATTTGACTAGCAAAGCTAAGAAGTGATCTTGATCATCCATTTAGTTAATCAAGGGCTAAGATTAAATGATGGAAATTGAAGGGAAGAAAAGAGGCGCGTGAGTTTGTTTAGGGGCATTCTAGTTAATCCAAACCAATAGTTTCTCTCTCCTCCAATTCCCCCCATTTTTTAAACGTTAATAACTCTTTTATATGACATTATTTTTTTATAAAAATTGCACCAAAAAACGAGCGTTTTTTTATCTTTAAAACGAGTATACTATTGCTATATTTTCAAAAAAAAAAAAATTAAAACCCACTTGCGTAAAACGCAATAGAAAAACCCTCAGTTACGTAAAACGCAATGAAAAAAAACTAAAAAATGACATTTTTCTAAAACGCAATGCACCAAAAACACAAAGAAATGTATTATTTGTAAAACGCAATGCACAAAAAACACAAAGAAATTTCTTATTTGTAAAACGCAAAGGCCAGAAAACACAAATAAATGTCTTATTTCTAAAACGCAATAGCCTAAAAACTCAAAAGAAAATGTACTTTCTAAAACGCAATGGACTAAAAACACATAAAAATGTATTTTACCTAAAACGCAATGCACCAAAAACACATACAAATGTCTTATTTCTAAAACGCAATGGCCAGAAAACACTTAAAATGTCTGTTTTCTAAAACGCAATGGACTGAAAACACATAAAAAAGTGTTTTACCTAAAACGCAATGCACAAAAAACACAAAAAAAATGTCTTATTTGTAAAACGCAATGGCCAGAAAACACTTAAAAATGACTCATTCTAAAACGCAATTGCCTAAAAAACAAAAGAAAGTGTTCTACGTAAAACGCAATTGACTGAAAACACCTAAAAAGGTGTTTTACCTAAAACGCAATGCACTAAAAACACTTCAAGAAATGTGTTTTTCTAAAACACAATGGCCAGAAAACACATAAAAATGTTTTGGTTCTAAAACGCAATTGCCTAAAAACACCAAAGAAAATGTTCTCTCTAAAACGCATTGAACCATGACAATAGTTTTGTCTGTGCTGTGAACTGTCTCAACCCCAGCCAGGGGCTCTGCCCCTTGGACCCTGCCAGGGGCTGCCGCCCCTGGGACCCCGCTACCAGGGGCGCTGCCACCGGACCCCCGCCAAGATCGTAAAACGCAATGACTAAATCAAAAACCCAGATCGTAAAAATGAAATTAAAGAATTTCTTATATGGATCGAAGTGATTTCTTCAACAATTGACGAATTTTGAATGATTGAAACACTTATCAGCGCTCGAATCGAACGGATCGAGTGATTATCTTCAAAATCACTCGAAAAAACGAGATTTTGTATGAAATTAAACTGGGTTTTCTTCAAAAAAGCTGAAAAACACGTTGATCGGGTGTTTGAATCATTGATTGGTGATGAAAATCGCACTATAATGTAGTGATTATTGAGATAGAAAGTGAAGAAATGGTTGAAGATGGTGGGTTTTGAAAATTGTGGGTTTTGAAGTTACTGGGTTTTGAAAAGGAAGAAGAAAGAGTTGGATTGACTAAAATACCATTTTTCTTTATTTTAAATGTTGCCACATGTCCTAATCCTATTGCTTCATACACTTCCTAGCCAAAATAAACTTCCTATTTGATCTTTTCCCTGCCATTTACTCCCTAAACTTTCCCTTTTTTAACTGCAAACCCAACTTTCTTCAAATTAGGTTTGGTGCCAATTGTCTTGGGTTGGGTTTGCATCTTCAACCTCAATAAATACCACTTAGGCTAAAGGGTGTGGGGGTCATGATTGGAACATGATTCGTCACGTAGGAACATGAATGGAAGGCTATACCACCCCCTTCCCTAATACACCATGGTTTGCATGGATTGAACCATGACAAACATGGTCCTCCTTTCCATTTTTCAAGTAATCATTTCATTTTTCTTTAGACAAAGATAAATTAAAATAAATAAAGGGATAGTGGTTTAGGTCATGACTACACCCTTAGGGTAGTAGTTTTGGATTGTGGATTAAAGGTGAGTGACATGACACTAACATGAAGGGTCATGGTGGTCATAAGAGTCATGACCACACCCAATAGCCTTACATATTTATTTATTATTTTTTCCACCTTATTTAAAACATTCTCATGTTAAGACCGACCTGTCTAATGTTTATTATTTATGAATATGACTAAAACCTACTCACTTATTAATAAGTAGTTTTTTTACGTCGTGCGTTGCGTTGAAACCGAATAAATGATAATGTAAAACAAATGTGATTTGAAAATAAAACATGTTGTTTAGAAAGCTAAAGCGTTAGAACGGTTTAGTTTATCATTATACCGTTTTTATTATACAAAATAAATACTTTATTTTAAGTACAACTTTGTTTTTAACAAAACCTATAACGGAATGTCGATGGAAAAAATCAAGCACAACTATGTGCTTAAGTTTTTAGAATAAAGTAATACACGTAATTTCTTAAAGAAGTATCAAAATTAATATATGTTCTAAAAAGAAAAAAGAATTATTAAATAATAGTAAAGGAAATATATGGTTTTAAAAAATAAAAAAATAAAAATTTAGTATTAAAAGTAAATATAATAATAAACTATTATAACTAGTTGATTTTCCATCCGCGCGTTGCGGCGGGGACCCAATGACTACAAAACGCGTGTCAGTAACGGCATAGGACCCACACGTCCTACACGTTGGAAATTCGGTTGTTTTCAGTTCAGTTATTACGGTGCTAACACGTTAAAATATGGATGAGCTCGGTACCGGTAACGGCACCGAAAGTACCGATCCGGAAAATCATCGAAATTAGGTACCAGGACCGAAAAATGCTCGGTACAATACGGTATGGTATTTGAAGGTAAAAATTAATAAATACAGGTGTGGTGCTAGACCGTTGTCGAACCGAAAGTAACGATTCTGAAAACGCCAAAAGGTGGGTACCAAACTGGTACCGAAAATAATTTGGTATAGTAAATTTGGTACCGAAAGTAACGATTCTGAAAACCGCCATAACCGATAACCGAACCATAACAAACATAACCGAACCGCTATTAACCGACATAACCGATGGCTATGGTTATGAAACTTTGATTAACCGATCAATCGGTTATGGTTATAAAGCTTTGGTTAACCGAAACCGAACCGAACTTGTAATGTTAACTATATATAATGGATTTATGTTTTACGTTAACCATATAGAGGTTTTTTACTATGATAAAAGTATGTTAGTAACAAAAGGATCTTGATGTACATTCCCCTTGTTTTGATGAAGAGTTAAGGTGTTATGATCGTTTTTTTTTTTGTTGAGAATTACCATATTAAAAAACAATCGTACATCGGTACTTTAACTAAAAAGTAGTCTTGGTTTTCTTTTAAAAGAAAGCCCAAGCGAAGTCCAAACCACGCATGCCCCTATTTCAAACCTTACTTGGTTAATTAACCGAGATTAACCAAAACCGAACCATAACCGACTTCATAACCGAATAACCATAACCGAAGTTTGGTTACAGTTATGGTTATGGAATTCCATAACCGAAGCTAGTGATTTTTGTTATGATTAATGGTAAAAATCGAACCAAACCGACCCATGCACACCCCTAATGTGTGATTAGTTTTGTTGGTGCATATTTCGTATGTCCGCCACTGTAACAACCCTCGGTAAAACCGACACTCTCATAATATGTCTAACACCCTATTATATGTTAGAATGTCCTAGTATGTTTTATATTACACCCCGTATGTGAAAACCGAGCCCTAGTTATGTTATAATTATAAAATAAATCAAAAATAAGAAAAATGGAGCTGAGGCGGGCCGCGTAGACCCACCCCAACATCTTACGCGGGCGGTATCAATGCAGGAATTGACTTCGCTGACTTCTTTAGTTGAAGCGGGCCGCGTAAGAGTATATGTGTAGTTGACGCGGGCCGCGACAGATCATGAAACGCAGAGACATCCGGTGCTGACACGTGTCGACATCGTGTCGAGTCTACTTGGTGACCGGACTAAGCTATGGTGTTGACCAAGGTTGACGCGGGCCGCGTAACCTTGGCCTGTGCTTTACGCGGGCCGCGTGGAGACCAAGTTCAGCAACTATATAAGAGGGCCATCGGGATCAACCAGAACTCGTTCATTTCTCAATTCTCAATCTAAAATTCTGTAGAAGGCATATTATAGTCGGGTATTATACCCCTAATTAGCGAGGTTCTGCTCCGTTGTAAGTATTATAACCCCAGTTTCGTAATAGTTACGTTGCCCGATTGATTTAGGGTTCCGTAACAACTGTCGTGGTTCTGCCCGACGTAGTTGTTGGAATGCCGTCTCGGGGAGGGTATCATTAATATTTTCAAAGGGTTATGATACTAATCAATGTACATTTGTATAAATTATAGATTATATACAGGAAACCCTTACGCGAAGTCTAAGATAGCAAAGTGAGTTTATCCTCTTTTTGATAATATTTTTGGAATGTTTTACAATACCTTAATTATTTTACAATGCAATTAAGCAGTGATTGAGTATTTGTAGTTCTTCGATTACTGCCGGTATTTGGGGTTTTGTATACAAAATTTATTACTTGCGAGTAATAAGTCGGGATGACAGTACGTTACCATTGGACAACGAGTTAGCCAATGTGTAATATGACCCACAAGTCAAGGATTGACAGTACTGATTGAGTAATTGGGTAGAAATAAACAATGTGATCGCTCTCAATACTGTGTTAATTGATAAAAGGTTTCTTGATTAAACTGGGATTCACTCACCAGTATTTCCCGCTGACAAAATATTTTTAAAACATGTTTCAGGTAACACAATGTGAAAGCCAACTGGGAAAAAGCCAGCTCGAGAGCACTGACGGCTTGGAAAATAAGTGGCTATAAAAGTTATCTAAGAAACGATGTTTTAAATTAAATAAAATAGGGTTTGTCCCTATAAATGTATTGTAATAAGAAACTTGGGTTTTGCCCATGTTATTATTAATATCAAATATGGTGGTTTTACTCTGATAAACATTTCCTAACTACGGTCCTGATGTAAATTCCGCTGCAAGACTAAACAAACTGATACCAACACTATCTGAGCTCGCGTCCGCCCGTTTCCGGGAATCAGGGATCGGGGGTTGCGACAGAAGGTGGTATTAGAGCCTAGCCACTGGTCTGAGCCAAAGAAGTGTTCTGCTGACACTTAAAATTTTAAATTTTGTGTTAGGAAATAAAATTATGTAAATAAGTGCATAACTGTATTTATTTGTTATGTGTTATTTGACTATCTGTTAGTTTACAGTATGAGTGATCAAGAACCATCAGATATGAATCGTCAGTTATCTGATTCACCTAGGAGTGAAGGTACATCATCACAGCCTGCCCTTTCAGGGTATACTGCTGATAAGGAGGATGGAATATTTGCTTTTAGAGCTAAATCTGAAGAGCCATTTTCTAATAAGAAACGAGGATGGTTCAGTAAAGAAGCTTTTGCTCGTAGGAAGAGAATGCGAAAATTGCAACAGCAAAGGGCTTTAGCAGCCATTAAGCGAGAGACAGATGCCCATACTCAAGATATGCTAAATAGAAGCCTAGCTAATTTCCATATCTTAGCTACAACTGCTGCTGACCCGAGTCTGGAACAACTAGTAGCCCCACAACCACAAAACCCAGAACAACCCATGGAGATAGAAAATCAGGAAAACCAAGAGGGGATTCACGACTTTAACCCAGAAGAAATCCCTAGGGTGCCTGCGCCAAACCCTCTAAATCCAAATTACGACCCCTGGTGGGACGACAATAGGGACTTTGTGCAACGTTACCCTATTCAGAACATAGAAGCTTAGCCAGGTATGGACCCTTTAGATCCCTATTACCATGATAACTATATTAGGGAGATATTAGAGGATCCTTACCAATTTCAGGAACTGTCAACCCCATATCAGGAAACCGCACCCCAGATTCCAAACCCAGTCCGAGAACCTGCACCCCCAATGAGTGCAGAAAACGTTCAAGAACTTAGGACTTTTGGGGAGGAAATTTTAGAGAGCAGTGAGAGAATGCGTCAGGTGGGAGAACGTCTCGTATGGAAATACGATGAGCGCAATATGGATTTTTGGATGAATCCATATCCGTGAATGTTAGAATGGAGGAAACGAAAGTAATAAAAATAAAATAAAATATGTGTGTACGGATGCATATTACTATTTTATTTTTGTTGGTATTGTAATCTTTATTTCTGTACTAGTGTGTAATAGACGCATAGTATATGAAAATAGAGTACAAGTCGCAATGATCGACGGTTTTGGTTAAATTGCGTGTTATGTGATTTACCGTATTACCTATTATTTGTAATATTAATACGGGTAAATGTTTAAAATTCAGATGGCCGACGAAGAAAATCAAGGAAATCTAAATAACGATAATCAGAGTAACATTAACGTGGTTAATGAAAACCCAAGCATCAATAACAATGGAAATCAGATGGATAATAGTGCTGTTCAACATATAGTGGCACAAGGAATCATAGATGCCATGCCATTTATTATTCAAACTATTCAAGAAGCGAATAATAAAAGTAAACATAGCAGTAAGCGACCAATTGAACCAGAAAACAGCGTGAACAATGGACCTGTACTTCAAATGCCTATTCCCAAAAGAAGAAGAACCGTGCCTAACGGTTGTTCTTATAAAGAATTCTGGTCATGTAAACCAATAGAATTCTCGGGCAATGAAGGGGCCATTGCAACCTTACGCTGGATAGAAAAGACTGAGGCAGTCTTACGGATAAGCAAGTGTGCTGAAGAAGATAAGATACTGTTGCTTCTAATCTGTTTAAGAATGCAGCACTAGAATGGTGGAACACTATCCTCCAAACAAAAGGAAATGATAAAACCTATAATATGGAATGGGAAGAGTTTAAAGACAAGGTAGAAAGGAAATTCTGCCCACCCAATGAAAAAGAACAGATAGCAAGCAAATTCCTAAACCTTAGGATGACTGGTGTGGATAGTAAGGGATACACTAAAATATTCTTTGAATATGCTAGAATAGTACCAACTCTTGCTTCACCAGAACCAGTGTTAATCTCCCGTTATATTTGGGGATTAATCGGAGAAATAAGACATGTAGTCAAGGCAGCTAGACCTCAATCCATAGAAGAAGCTGTAGAACTAGCCAATACCTTGACTGATGAATTAGTCCGTGTAACATCCCGAAAATATAAGTTCATAAAATTTTACAATTTATTTGTAAATCAATTAGTAAAATAAACTAAGGGTGACACTAACCTAGTTAGATAATGACTAGTGAGTAGTTAAAGGACAAAAAGGGGACTAAAGGAAATTAGAGGGACCAAAAGTGATTAAACTAAAATTTAGTTTAATAAAACATGAAAAATAGAAATCTCAAACACACATACGTGTGTGAGATCGACCAGACAAGAGCAGGGGGCGACCAAGTTCATCAAAACCCTAGTTCAACATAAAATCTCTAAATTGAAGGATCAAACTCAGTCCAAATCAAAATCCGAACATAGATTAGTGATCCTCATCACAAGGGGGTTACAAGGTATGTAAAATTTGGTGTTAATTCTCTGTTTGAAATTCTCATGAAATTGGGAAATCTGAAATTAGATGATGCATGTTTTTTATTTGGTTAGCTTAGTGATGAGATGGTGTCTAGAAGTAAAACCTAGACAACTACATGTGAAATCATGTCCAAATTCAGGAAATTCCATGAACACATTGAAGGTGGGTTATGGGTTTTACAAGATAATGATGAACACTAGGGTTTAGAATGATTATTCTAGTGTAATTTGATCATAGAAAGTGATTTCAGAAAAAAGTATGATGTTTAGGGATAAACCCTAGATGATTTCTTGTCAAAATCTTGCATGATACTTGTAGGGTTCATAATCACCATTGTAGGTGATTAATAAGTTGAAGAAACTTGGTAAACACTAAGATCATGATTCTTGTTCTAGTGTAATCTGAGTTTTATGAGGTACTTTCTGAAATTTGGAAGTTAAAACATGTGTAAATGTGACTAATTGAAGTTGATTTAGATGATTATTACAAGTCATGAACTTGGTTTTGATGATGTAAAAATCTGACCCGCTAGGTGTTTGTTAAAATGCCTAAGTGGGGATTAAAATGTTAAAAATCAGATGAAAACGCAGATTTGATTATTTTAGAGAATTATGCGTTAATGATTATGAAAAGAGTTCTAAGTTGATTGTGAATTGAACTCTTTAGGCAAAGAATCCGGATCGTCAAGCGGACAAGCCGGAGCGGATACGCGTTTGAAGGGTGTGCTCTAAAGGTACGCGACTTGTCGTCTCGTTACATTTAAGTAGATAAGCCTAGTCGTAAATATGTCTAATGTTGTTATAGCGAAAATAGTTACATTTGGTAAGTCTAAGAAGTGATGAAATTCACTCGATAAACCAAACGGGTCAAAAGAAATAGTTGAAATAAGTATGATGTCGAAATAGTGAAATTGAAGCCCTTTGGTAAGTCTAAGAAGTGATGGAATTCACTCGACAAACCAAGCGGGTCAAAATAAATAGTTGGTTAAATATGTTTATTGATAATACCGCTTAATTAGTCATAATGGGATGTAAGTAAAGTGATGTAATTCACTAGATGAAGAATGTGTTAAAGTAATGGTCGAAATGGTAGTGTCTGGAGTGACTCGAACGTCACTCGTTAAATTGAGTTATAAAAGCAGAAACCGAGGATTAGAAGGGATACGCTAAGGTCGACAAGCTCGGGAATGGGTAATTATGATTAGAAAGCAATGTCGACGAATTATGAAGGTATGTAACTTGATTCATTACATTTGGGGAAATTTTGATATTTAGCATATATGTAGTTGGATTGTGTATTAAAAGTTGAGTTGGATTAAAGCGATGATATTCGCTATATCGAATAATAGGTCAAGAATCTGATTAGACCTTGTTGGTAGTCATCAAAATGGAGAATTCCTTAGATGAGCCAAACGGTTCGAATAACCAAATAAGGCATGGTAATACAATGTGGTATGATTACTCGGTCTTGTTATTATAGACAAATGACATATTAGGATACGAGGATTTAATATGTCGGGTTGTGGGAATGAAATCCGAGAAATTGTTCCAAGTAAATAAACAAATCAAACAAAAGCATAACATCCCAGAGTCTACCGTAAATTACGGTATGTACCGTAATTTACGGTAGACTACAAATGGTTACGGTGGGTTTCCCCTGTGTTACGGTGGAACCAGAAATTCTCAGAAGCTACCGTAACTTACGGTATCTACCGTAAGTTACGGTAGAGCTTTAGAAATTATGTTAAATTTTGTATTTCTTTGTTAAATCGAATCCGTTTTAGACGTAGTTTCGAATATGTATTATTTCTAAGTTTTCTAACACTAATGTTTAATGAAAACATTTCAGTTTTTAGGTATCCAAGGACTACGAATGACGGTCAAGCTAGCTTTTGAAGAACCGAACACAAACTTTTGAAGCTTCCGCGTAAATTAACTCTGTTTAAACAATGTTATGATGTAAACCGTTTGTTAAACAACTTATGGATGTTTTAATTAGTTGGTAGATAATTAATGTTTGTTACTTTAGAACTTAGTTCTTGAAACTAAGGTTTTAATTTAGATATCTTTTGTAAAAAAAAATGGCTTGAATTATTATTAAACTCAAGTAAAATAGACGGGTGTTACAGTCCGTACCCAAGAAGAGGATCAAAGGAGAAACCTAACCCAGAAATTGACTCAAGAATTTCGTCCTGGAAATTCTAACCGTGGGAGAAATGTAGGTTCTACCTCTGCACCCTACTGTAGGAATTGCAAAAGAAAGCATTCAGGAAGATGCTCTGTGTACTGTAACTTTTGTAAAATATCGGGACACAAGGAAGAAGACTGCAGGAAGAAAAACAGCAGGATATGCTACAACTGCAGAGAACAAGGTCACATCAAGCCAAACTGCCCAAAATTAGCTCCAGCTACAGATAACAAGAATACTAAAAATGCTAGAGCATTTGTTCTGACTGCAGATGAAGCCAAGATGATTCCAGATGTCATAGCTGGTACGTTTTTAATTAATGATATATTTGCTAAAGTATTATTTGACTCTGGTGCAAACCAAAGTTTTATTAATACATCGTTTTTCAAATTTCTAAATCAGTCATTAACTAAACTACCACTAGAATGTTTAGTAGAGACAGCTAATGGAGAAACTGTTAGGATTTCTGAAATCTTGCAGGGAGCAAGAATAGAAATTTCAAATCAGAAATTTATTGCAAACCTATATCCCATGAATCTGGTAGGATTTGATGTTGTTTTAGGAATGGATTGGTTAATAGCCAATAAAGCTAGTATTTTATGTGATCAAAAGTTAATTCAAGTAAATTCACCAAAAGGTAAAACGATCACAATTAAAGGAGATAAATCTTATAGGTCAACTAAATTTACCTCTGTGATGAAAACTGCAAGTTGTATGAGAAAGGGTTCTATATTGTATTTGATTTCTATAATCATTAACACTAAAGGAAAGGATTTAAAAGATATTCCAGTAGTATCTCAGTTTTCAGATGTATTTCCAGAAGAATTGCCAGGGCAACCTCCAGATAGAGAAGTGGAATTCAGAATTCACTTAATACCAGGAACATCACCGATTTCCAAAGCACCTTACCGTTTGGCACCCACTGAAATGCAAGAATTGAAGAAACAATTAGATGAATTATTGGAGAAAGGATTTATACAACCGAGTTCGTCGCCATGGGGAGCGCCGATATTGTTCGTTAAAAAGAAGGACGGATCAATGCGTATGTGCATTGACTACCGTGAATTAAACAAGGTCACGATTAAGAATCAGTACCCATTACCGAGAATTGATGATCTGTTTGATCAACTGCAAGGATCCCGATTTTTCTCTAAAATTGATTTAAGGTCAGGATATCATCAATTAAAGGTACAGGAAGAGGACATTCCTAAGACCGCATTCAGAACGAGGTATGGCCATGACTGTCATGCCATTTGGTTTAACCAATATCCCAGCTGCATTTATGGACATGATGAACCGAATATGTAAGCCATATTTGGATAAATTCATAATTGTTTTCGTAGATGATATTCTAATTTACTCTAAGAGTAAAGAGGATCATGCTAAGCATTTGCACGCACTTTTAAGTCTGTTAAGAAAGGAAAAGCTTTATGCTAAGTTTTCAAAGTGTGAATTTTGGTTAGAACAGGTACAATTCCTTGGACACTTAGTCAATCACGAAGGAATTCATGTAGACCCAACTAAAATTGAGGCAATTACCAAATGGAAAACCCCTGAATCACCAACTGAGGTTAGAAGTTTCTTAGGATTGGCCGGTTATTATAGAAGATTTATTCAAGATTTTTCTAGAATAGCCATTCCCTTAACTAAGCTAACATGTAAATCTGTTAAGTTTGAATGGGGATTAAAACAAGAAGAAGCCTTTAGAATTCTTAAGCAAAGATTAACTAATACACCTATACTAGCATTACCAGAAGGAACTGAAGACTTTGTAGTCTATTGTGATGCTTCTAAATTAGGTTACGGATGTGTATTGATGCAACGACAAAAGGTTATAGCTTACGCATCTAGACAACTTAAGAATCATGAAGAGAATTATTCAACCCATGATTTAGAATTAGGAGCTATAATTTTTGCCCTTAAGATTTGGAGACATTACCTTTATGGTAGTAAGTTTACCATATTCATTGATCACAAAAGTTTAAGGTATGTTTTTGGGCAAAATGAATTGAATATGAGGCAAAAACGCTGGATGGAATTTCTTAGTGACTATGACTGTGATATCCAGTATCATGAAGGAAAAGCCAATATAGTGGCAGATGCTTTAAGCCGAAAGTATCATGAAAAGCCAAAAATGGTACGTTCTCTTAAATTAAATCTACAAGTAGATTTAAATAATCAAATAAGAGAAGCACAAGAGTCAGTAATCAAGGAAGATACTGAAAAGTTAAAAGGTATGCTAAAAGAATTAAAACAAGGAACAGATGGAATTTGGAGATTTCATGAAAAGAGAATGTGGATACCTAAATTAGGAAATCTACGCCATCGTATATTAGAAGAAGCTCATAAGTCCAAGTATACGATGCATCCAGGAAGTGACAAAATGTACCAGGATTTAAGGAAAAATTTCTGGTGGATAGGAATGAAAAAGGATATAGCAGCTTATGTTTCTAAATGTTTAACTTGTTCACAAGTTAAAGCTGAACATCAGAAACCTTCAGGTTTGTTACAGCAATTAGAAATGCCAGTTTGGAAATGGGAATTAATAACCATGGATTTTGTTACTAAATTACCCAAAACTAAGAAAGGAAATGATACAATCTGGGTGATTGTAGATAGACTAACCAAGTCAGCTCATTTCTTACCAATGAAGGAAACAATTAGTATGGAACAATTATCTAAATTGTATGTAAATGAAATTGTTTCTTTACATGGTATTCCTTTATCAATTGTTTCTGATAGAGATAGTCGCTTTACATCTCATTTTTGGTCAAGTTTCCAAAAGGCAATGGGAACCAAGTTAAAACTAAGCACAACTTATCACCCACAAACAGACGGACAAAGCGAAAGAACAATTCAGACAATGGAAGATATGCTTAGAGCTTGTGTAATCGATTTCGGAGGTAATTGGGATGATCACTTACCTTTAATAGAATTTTCTTATAATAATAGCTATCACACAAGTATCAATGCTGCACCATTCGAAGCACTTTATGGACGAAAGTGCCGAACCCCAGTTTGTTGGGCAGAAATTGGAGAACAACAACTATCTGGACCTGAGATAGTGCAAGAAACCACCGGCAAGATTATTCAAGTCAAGGAACGACTAAAAGCAGCACGTGATCGACAAAAGAGTTATGCCAATAACCGACGAAAACCATTGGAATTTCAGGTAGGAGATAAAGTGTTGTTGAAAGTCTCTCCTTGGAAAGGAGTGGTAAGATTCATCAAACGGGGAAAGCTAAGTCCCAGGTATATTGGACCTTTTAAGATTATTAGAAAAAATAGGACCTGTAGCTTATCAGCTACAACTGCCAGAGGAAATGGTAGGAATACATGATGTATTTCATGTATCTAATCTTAAAAAGTGTTTAGCTGATGAATCATTGATAGTACCTCTTAAGGATATAGAGGTAAATGAACAACTCAAATTTGTAGAAAGACCTCTACAAATTGAAGACAGGAAAATCAAGAATCTCAAACATAAGAGACTAGTTCTAGTCAAAGTGAAGTGGGACTCCAAAAGAGGACCAGAATACACATGGGAGCTTGAATCTGAAATGAAAAGAAAATATCCATACTTATTCCAGTAGATCTCGAGGACGAGCTCTAAAATAAGGTGGGGAGAATGTAACAACCCTCGGTAAAACCGACACTCTCATAATATGTCTAACACCCTATTATATGTTAGAATGTCTTAATATGTTTTATATTACACCCCGTATGTGAAAACCGAGCCCTAGTTATGTTATAATTATAAAATAAATCAAAAATAAGAAAAATGGAGCTGAGGCGGGCCGCGTAGACCCACCCCAACATCTTACGCGGGCGGTATCAATGCAGGAATTGACTTCGCTGACTTCTTTAGTTGAAGCGGACCGCGTAAGAGTATATGTGTAGTTGACGCGGGCCGCGACAGATCATGAAACGCAGAGACATCCGGTGCTGACACGTGTCGACATCGTGTCGAGTCTACTTGGTGACCGGACTAAGCTATGGTGTTGACCAAGGTTGACGCGGGCCGCGTAACCTTGGCCTGTGCTTTACGCGGGCCGCGTGGAGACCAAGTTCAGCAACTATATAAGAGGGCCATCGGGATCAACCAGAACTCGTTCATTTCTCAATTCTCAATCTAAAATTCTGTAGAAGGCATATTATAGTCGGGTATTATACCCCTAATTAGCGAGGTTCTGCTCCGTTGTAAGTATTATAACCCCAGTTTCGTAATAGTTACGCTGCCCGATTGATTTAGGGTTCCGTAACAACTGTCGTGGTTCTGCCCGACGTAGTTGTTGGAATGCCGTCTCGGGGAGGGTATCATTAATATTTTCAAAGGGTTATGATACTAATCAATGTACATTTGTATAAATTATAGATTATATCCAGGAAACCCTTACGCGAAGTCTAAGATAGCAAAGTGAGTTTATCCTCTTTTTGATAATATTTTTGGAATGTTTTACAAAACCTTAATTATTTTACAATGCAATTAAGCAGTGATTAAGTATTTGTAGTTCTTCAATTACTGCCGGTATTTGGGGTTTTGTATACAAAATTTATTACTTGCGAGTAATAAGTCGGGATGACAGTACGTTACCATTGGACAACGAGTTAGCCAATGTGTAATATGACCCACAAGTCAAGGATTGACAGTACTGATTGAGTAATTGGGTAGAAATAAACAATGTGATCGCTCTCAATACTGTGTTAATAGATAAAAGGTTTCTTGATTAAACTGGGATTCACTCACCAGTATTTCCCGCTGACAAAATATTTTAAAACATGTTTCAGGTAACACAATGTGAAAGCCGACTGGGAAAAAGCCAGCTCGAGAGCACTGACGGCTTGGAAAATAATTGGCTATAAAAGTTATCTAAGAAACGATGTTTTAAATTAAATAAAATAGGGTTTGTCCCTACAAATGTATTGTAATAAGAAACTTGGGTTTTGCCCATGTTATTATCAATATCAAATATGGTCGTTTTACTCTGATAAACATCTCCTAACTATGGTCCTGATGTAAATTCCGCTGCTAGACTAAACAAACTGATACCACCACTATCTGATCTCGCGTCCGCCCGTTCCCGGGAATCAGGGATCGGGGGTTGCGACAGCCACTGTGTGAATAGGCTAGTCAGAGCGTGTGTTGAATATTGTATAGAATAGCATGAAACGGGCAAGGTTTTATATGTAACAAAGTCCATTCGGACGGATGGAGTCCATTCGGACGGATGGAGTCCATCCAGACGAATGGACATACCTGATCCATCCATTTACAACTCATTCGTCCCTATAGGTTCTTTGAATGTTAAAGTCCACCCGGACGGATGGACATATGGTGTTTCGAACGGATGGGCTGATGCCTATATATAAGGATGAGGGGTTCCTCATTTGGACAGGATTTTGGTTCCCAGAGGGGAGATGTTGTCCAACTGGTTTCACGGGTATGTAACTTTAAACATGGAATAGATACCAAATTAAATTGACTTGTTTGGTGTCGATTCTTCTTCTACTCTTTTCTTATCAATATTAATCAACCGAACCGATTATCTTTGGACCAAAACTCCGTCAAATCTGCATGATCCTGAAATCTAAATTGGTATCAGAGCTATGGTACCGATTCAATCGATCTAACAGTTGATTGAATCACCTAAGCTCCTGAATTTTGGATATTTTGGAGGTTTTGACGTTAAACATCGAATAAACACCAAATTGAAGGTCAATTCACGGATGGAATTTGAATTGAAGACATCATTATGTTCGTGATTGATTTTCGCACAATCCTATGAAGTTTCATTATGAAATTCGCAAAAATAAAGATTTTGGATCGAAAAATGTGATTGGAATGTTGTTGAGATGATCAGACATGTTCGAGCAGATGTGCAGATTCGGACGGATGGACATCTCCATCCGGACAGATGGACATCTCGATTTGGATGGATCGACCTTGTCGATTTTTTCGATTTGGACGAATGGACATTGGTTCTTAAACTGTCAATTCGTTCCAAATTAGTTTATTCAGACGGATGGACCTACTCCATTCCGATAGATGAACAAATGCCTAACAAAAAAGGCATTTACATACCCACATGCATTATTATGTTATTACCCCATGCGTGATTTCTGATTTTATACATGCGTGATGTATGGTTTTTCAACACGCGTGATTAGAGTTTTGAGTTTTATAACGTGCATAATTTTATCTCGTACGCATAGTACATTAAGGAATATAGGACGATTATCGTACAATACCCACTATCGTACAATGCGTACACTATAACCACATCCATTGGATCTTTACTTCATCAAATTCAGTGGCAAGATGGAAATATTCTATTTTAAAGATATAATTCGAATGGAAAAGGATAAAATTGTCAAATTCAATTCTCTAATTCCCGGTAACAATTGCGAGATTTCAAAATCAAAACTAATTTAATCCCTAAATCTTACCCACATTTTATCAATCACCAAAAAAACAGTGACACAACTTCACATTCTCCTCCAACTGCCGTCGATCTATTGTTGCCGATTAGAATAGGGTAGCCGAGGATAATGATGTGACAAACTACAATAATTGGTAATTTCGTACAACCTAATCACTATTTTTATTACATAATCTCATGCATTTAACATGGTTTAATTACGTAACTGAGACGTACAAAATATAACAGTGATAGGACAAGTTAAACATACTATAACATATATTATTTTTCGTCACGTCACGAAACTAACCAAACTATGTCCTAAAAGTGCTGGTAGAGTGCTTGGCGCACTATTCACGGTTACACTATTCATGCCAACAAAGTTGCTAAAACGAAACAGAACTATGAATAATTACATACGAAAGACATATCTGAGTCCATATATACATAAAAACCCTAATGTGGGAACCTCATTTGCAATAATAAATAATGTGACAACTGGTAAATAATTGGTAAGTCCGTACAATCTAATCACTATGTTTATTACATACATAATCTCATGCATTTAACGCAATTTAATTACATGACTAAGTCGTACGTTATATAACAGTGATAGGACAAGTTAAACATACTATAACATATATTGGTTTTCATCACGTCACGAAACAAAATAAACTGTATCCTAAAAGTGTTGATAGAAAGTGTTGGGCACACTATTCACGGTCACACTATTCATGTTAGCAAAGTTTCTGAAACGAAACATAATTGTGAAAAACGACATACGAATGACATAACCGAGTCCATATATATACAAAAACATTAATGTGGGAACCTCACTTGCAATAATACATAACTTTCCGGCATAACGCTCGAATCGCAAAATTGTCTGTTTCGGCTATAAAAGTAACAATTTTAATTCATCCGTGACACTAATCCAACATTTTCGAAACTCCATAATTATAACAGAATAATGACAAGTACCTTAAAACAATATGAGGATATCAAGAATACATAAAAGACATCATTTCCGGTATTACGACAAACAGTGTACAACTTGACTGGAAAGCGTCCGACTGCCGAACTGACGAAGATTTCACCACCCGATAGCCTCATACATTAATCTAGAGAGCTAGTAAGCTTTATTTGGGATTCGTAATGTCACACCCCCAAAAATCCACACGCGGAGTATCACCGCTTGGAGGCGTGACGTGACCAGGATCAAGCCACCAATCATATTGAACCATGTATGTAGTAAAAATAATTCAACCAAACAATATGAAAGGTGTTCAAAACCAAAGCATAGTTAAGTGTTTAGCGGAAGCATAATTGTAAAACCCATTGTCAGTATTAAATACGAAATAAGGTAATGTTCATAGTATGGCACACACTGCCATACCCCACAATGACTGCTCCTCCCTGTGCAAGCTCCATGAGTACCTAATGACCTGCAAGGCATGTAGCAACAAATCAACAACAAAGTTGAGCGAGTTCACAGTTGGTTGTTTGGTTATAGTATTCATTTCGTAAATCGTATGTTCGTTTTGTAAACCATGTATCGTATTAATCTGTATCGCGGCCAATCCAGGCATATGTGCGATGATTAGTGGGGGCTTCCCATGTGTTACAAGACCACGCGTATCGACTGCTACGAAAATGAAAGAGGTGCCCTAAGTCAATGTCTATCAGCATTGACCCTTTGCCCATAGTCCATTAGTACACGCCCGTCCGACTGGCACGGTGTGAGGTTTGTTAAACCTAATAGCGCTATTAACTAATGACCCGCTCGCCCTAGGCCTCGGCGATTAAGTCGATAATTGAGGGACTTCCTTTGATAGAGGTGATGGTCTTAAGATCGTGTACGTAGGCTTTACGTACGTGCCCTTCAACCCGAGGATAGTAGTAAGTATAACTGTACGTAGGTTTTACGTACGTGCCCTTCAACCGAGGACAGTAATAATTTGTTTAATAGTAATAGTTGTACGAGTAGTTATTCAATCCCATTCCCAACCCCTGGGAATCCCATGCCTTGGCTAGTGTGAACTCACCTTGGTTTGCTCGGTATGTTTACTCACGCATTCAAGTTAATCAATCAAGTCCTAGCATGGTTGTCAAAGCCAATCAGTTTCACATAGACTCGAGTCACATAGTTTCTTACTCATAATACACAAGTAGCACACATGTATTTCACGTATTATCATGCGATTTACAATAACCAATGATATTACAAAACGGTCCACTAAATCCACTTCATAAAGCTTAATATAATAATGAATTGATAATGCATACATGTATTGACTATTATTAGACCTCCTATTCTGATAATATTTCTAAATCAAAAATCCCTTTTTGAATCACATGCCACTTTGACTATTACAAGAAGTTCAATGAACCATTCCATTTAATTGGACCACCATATTGAAACAATAAATCCTTAGTCATCTTAACGGCTGACAATAATAAATGAATACTGAACAATCCTATCTTATACCCACTTCATGCACATGGGTCGACAATTTCTGAATAAATGCTGAAGTGATTGGGCCGATATATCAAACTACTCTAGAATCATGCATACACACAATCATAACCATGTTTTCTAGTAATTTAACAGAGAACCATCATTGATTATGACAATCATCAACAAGAAAAGTCATGCTAACATCACATATACACATGCTAATTCAATTGTCAGTAGCTCACATGCTAATTAATGAAATAATGATTGTTTTCAATCGGTCCAATCATATCCAATTCTCATTTGATATAACATATGGACAATATCCCACAAATATGAAAGTTAACAGATATGAACCACTAGCAATTTATAATCATTGATATTCATCAATAATCTACTCACATTCAACTAAAGCATGTATGTGGCGAAAACACCTGGGGCAAAAACACTAGTGCCGAAATCCCCTATATTGGCGAAAACACCTTTGTGTTTTCGTCCGGAACATCATCATCAATAACAGTTGCATGCGAGGAACCCTAATCATTACTACACTACAACATACAATCATTCTATCAGATTAAACCGTACAAATCATCATGTAAACAGAATCAACATTCACTCACACATATAGATATATCACCCAGTCAAACATGAGCAGTCGTATAACATTCAGATTTAGACCGATCGATTTATTATAGAAATATCCAGCCCTACTCATTACTCAAATGGACAAACAATCGGATATAGCAACTCATCATCGCATCAAATATAAACATACAGACATGTAGTGATTTTTCCTAAAAAGTCATGCAAGAATCAAACAACAGTGAGAACTAACCAAGATGAAAGGGTCACTAGATTGATCGGAAGGAAGGGTTTTGGGTCTTGCAGTTGCCGTCGCACAGGGAAAAACAATAGAGCTCTAGGGTTT
>JARYGA010060078.1:0-44667 GCA_030545235.1 Helianthus tuberosus
CACAAATAGAATTTTAGATAGTCTCGATGATTGCCATGTGTCTCAAATTGGTTTATTTATGTCTAGATTTATTATTATATAGTTTTGGATTGGTTTACTTTATGTATAGATTTATTATTATAATAGTTTTGGATTGAGAAGCCCATACTTTGAAGTGGCCCTAATGGCATACAGCATATGATATAAAGCTGCCACCTTCTGCACTCCATTCTGCTTTCCACTGCAAGCTTTCCTTCAATCCTCTGGTAATCACGTCATTCTTTATTTGCATAGTCTATTTGCATTATTCAACATTTCTGTTCATGTTATGTGTTATGGTGTGTATAAATGTGTTTGATTTTTATGTTTTTCACTCTCATTTGAAAGTGTTCTACCTTCATAGTGATTGTTTTCTGGCTTTGTGTTGCTCTTTTGGTTTTATACATATTGAAAAACCATATATTTATCACGTAAATAGAACATTTTGATCCACCTTTTTTTATCTTCCTAAAATAGGCATTGACTTTTAGCCATTTAAAAATAGACTTATCCAAGACCAACGCCAAATAAGCCCTGCTGAAAAAAAAAAACCTTGAAAAATATGCGGGTCCACAAAACAACCAATTAAATTGATACGCGTTTGCTAAATTTTAGCTGCCCTACTGATATCTAGCTCTCGCTTTTAGCCGTCGGTTGAAATTTAGCCCCACTTTTTGCAGCCTACAGAAATATATTCCGCACTTTTAACCGCGGGCTGAAATTTAGCCCCCGGTTTTCTCAAAAGTTGGCTTAGCAGGCATGCTTTGATTGGTTTGTTTTGTGGACCCCATTGTACGTTCTTTGATTTTTTTTCCGGCTTAATTTTTGTCTTCTTAGCTGGCCGAGCTTATGTGGCCTTCTCTGATTGGTGATATTCCCAAGACATTTTGGAAAGTCTTAGGCTACCTAGTGTGGAGAAACGTCCCTTGCCACCTCACGCCCCCAACACCACACCGCCATAGCCAAAGGAGATGCCATTGAAGGCCTTCGCCATTGCAGTAGCGGGCATGTGAGGGTAAGAATGTGGGGCCCATATGCAAATAAACCAATAACAAATTTTCTTCCTTTTTTTAATCTTTTTTTCTTTTTTTTTATTAAGGGGGAGTTAAAGCCCCCTTGTCTTCATGGTGTTGACGTGACGCATACGTGCAAATATAATGTAGTTTAAGCCCCCATGGAGGCTTTATTCCACACTTCTCAGCCTTAAAGCTAACTTTGGGTCAAGAGCAATGAGTAGTAGTTAAATAAATATTGATATAACATAGCAATTTTGAAGGATTTTCAAACTATTTTAATTCTAGAAATGTTTTGCTAAAAGTTTTCTTTTAATATAGTCAACAACAAAACAGCCAGATCAAAGAAATAATCTTTTGATATGGTTATCTTTTACTTGCAAAATTGCAATGCTATCTCTTGACAAAGATTGATGTAGCTATAAATTGTTATTTTTCAACATTTAGAGTCCAATTTTAATTTGTAGTTGAAAAGCAACTTGTTTGTTGTCAACAAATGTCAAATTGTATTATATTTTTTCCAGAAAAAATGGAAGATTTTGTGACATATGCCAATGACATGATTTGCATAGGTACATTTTTTCAGATGCCATAGGGCTCTTCAGAAGTAATATGCCAATGTGTCCGGCTGATCAACATTGCTCACAGGGGGCTAGAACTTACATGAAGTATTGTCTTTGCACCCGAAGGGATTGGATATCGCTGATACTGGGAATAGTTAGCGTTATCAGTTGGGGTGTTGCGGAGGTACCTCAGATCATCACGAATTACAAAGATAAATCTTCTGAAGGTCTTGCTATAGGCTTCCTTTTCACATGGATACTCGGGTACTATTTGTATAATGTGTTTGTGATGATTTTATAGCGTCATGCTGTTATCGTTTCCCACGAATTGGTACCGTGCATTGCGCTTGAAAAAATATTTAAACCATAAAGTTCACCTAAAGATATTTAAATTTTCTTAAGTTTACATTTTTCGGTTTTGCAAAATACTAACCTTGCTGTGCTCTCTTTTATATATTTAATATGAAATATATTCTTTCTTTTTATCTGGCAGAGATCTTATGAATGTGCTTGGTTGCTTGCTAGAACCAGCCACGGTAGGTTTTTTTTTTCGCCTTAATATTTACGTGTTCTCTTGAAAGTGTAGTCTCACTTGAAGAAATATAAGTACACATAGTATGATAAGTGTACATGAAGAAAGACGGAAACATGACGGCAATGAACAAAGCATTAGGTTTACAAATAGACCTTATGGAGATAATGTTGGGTTTCAGTGGTGATCAATTTTACTTTTTATCAAAAACGGGTTTGATATATATATATATATATATATATATATATATTATTAATTAAATAGGTAATTAATAAACGTTGCGGAATAAACATATTAATCAACACCAAAAACGAACCGAACAGGATCATGGTTACAAACATGCAAACACGGTATATGATATTATTAATCTACCGATGAGAAAAATATACCCTTTTGATAATAATAACCGTGTGAGACACCGAGGTACAACGAACGAGTGCTAGACACGAACACGAACCGAGTGGCGGCGGCTTTGACTTGGCCGGTCGTAATACCAAACAACGAAACAATGGCAACACTAAAGAAAAGTAGTGCCTTTCCTTTTCTTTGTTGATGGCTGTAGTGCCTTTCTTTTGAGATTGTCTGCACCTTTGGACAAAGTGAATTTCCTTTCCTTTATTTGTGAAGTCTTCGACAGAAGACAACCAAAAGTAGCATAGGACAACTCAAAAGTAGCACATGACAACTCAAAAGATGGAGGACAACTAAAAGTAATAGAAAAATAGACCTAATATATATATATATATATTTAGGTTAACATCCCTAATTATCTCTTAGGCCCGAAGCCCAATATATTTCGTTCCTTTAATTGTTCGTGATCACCAGTTAATCGAATTAAGTGGATTTAATGTCCGTTGCCCAAGGTGTAACTCTTACAGGTCATAGCTCGGTCAGTAGCGTTAACTTATCAAACCCGTACATATAAATCCAACAATCTCCCACTTGGACGGCCTTCGATAAAATCCTTAACGCAGACAGTCAGCGGCGCTCTAGCTGCACATAGCTGCCCCCAACAAGTTATGACACTTTAAAGTCATTAACCAAAACATCTTGTTATTAGTAACAACTTACTATTACAAGACAATAGACTTATGGTAATTGTTGTCATTCATTCTTTCTGTAAAAGACATAAATTGAATCAATGAGACATGGATTAAGTTCATTCTCATATGGTGTTCAATTATTATTGTTCTCGATCAAGAGTCAAAGTGGTCCGAACAAACACACAGTAAGTTTGGGTAAGGCCTTACACTTCACCAGTTTGAATCAACGAGGGCGCCACAATGTCTAACTGTTACATATCATGTAAGAGTACAGAATCCCTTATTGACTACATACAACTCCCACTGAACTTCAGAACTATTCCCAATTAAAGCCTTTATGACTGGCAGTTACGCGACAGCGGTTGACAGTAATCAAAGAACAATCCTTGGTAAACGGAAGTTCTAATATGTATCTCAGGTAAAAGGATACTAAATGAGTATACCAATATCAAATCATCTTATGACTAAGATCCATGAAGATGATTTGATGCGAGTAACATCCAACGTCATTCTCAATGAGGTCTGTGAATTTGGAAGTCAACTCCTTGAGTCCAAAGTCAGAGTAGTCTTAATTCAGAATCGTTCCCACGAGTCTGACCGACTACGGATAGTTTAGAATGCAAGATTCACGGATTAAACGTATTAAAATCGAACACAGTTATAAGATTCAAAATTTCATTTAACCAGTAAATCAACAATGAATTCAAAAGTACAACTGTTAAAAGTCCGTACATCCAAATACTAAATCAAAACATATGGCTAGCTAATCTAAGCCCGATAGCATCCATGTGCTGATCATGTTTGTCCTGAGTCATGGGCTTAGTAAACGGGTCTACTAGGTTTTGATCTGTGTCTACTTTGCTTATCACGATGTCTCCACGTTCCACAATTTCCCGTATGTAGTGGAACTTTCTTAGAATGTGCTTGGCCTTGTGATGAGACCTGGGCACTTTGGTTTAAGCAATAGCACCCGTGTTATCACAGAATATCTCGATGGGTTTCTTAATGCTTGGAACCACATCGAGATCGGTTATGAATTTCTTCATCCAAGCAACCTCATTTGCAGCATCTGATGCGGCTATATATTCAGATTCGGTGGATGAATCCGCCACCACACTCTGCTTGGAGCTCTTCCACGAGATAGCTCCTCCATTTAGAGTGAATACGAAACCTGATTGTGAGCGAGAATCATCTCGATCAGTTTGAAAACTGGCATCAGTGTAACATCTTACAGTGAGCTATTCTTCTACTCCTCCAAATACTAAGAACATATCTTTAGTTTTTCTCAGATACTTCAGAATGTTCTTGACAGCAGTCCAATGGGCGATGCCAGGAGTTTGCTGATAACGACTAGTCATGCTTAAAGCATACGAGACGTCAGGTCTAGTACATAACATAGCATACATGATAGAACCAATCGCTGAAGCATATGGAACTGCTTCCATTCGCTTAATTTCAATGTCCGTTGAAGGAGATTGCGATTTGTTCAACACAGTCCCTTTAGTCATAGGAACACCTCCTTTCTTGGAGTTTTCCATCTTAAAGCGTGTCATCATTTTGTCTATGTATGTACTTTGACTTAGCCCAAGAAGTCGCTTAGATCTATCCTTATAGATCTTGATTCCTAGAATATAAGCTGCTTCTCCAAGATCTTGCATTGCAAAACAAGTTCCCAAATAGTGTTTAACTTCGTTAAGCATAGGGACGCTGTTTCCAATAATCAGTATATCATCCACATACATGATGAGGAATGATATAGTGCTCCCACTATCCTTTCTGTAAACACAAGGCTCATCTTCATTTTTGACAAAACCAAACTCTTTGATCTTTTGGTCAAAACGAAGATTCCAGCTACGAGACACCTGCTTGAGTCCATAAATGGACTTATTCAGCTTGCACACCCTATTAGGATATTTTGGATCAACAAAACCATCTAGCAGAACCATATAGACATCTTCAGAGAGATGCCCATTAAGAAAAGCGGTTTTGACATCCATTTGTCATATCTCGTAGTCATAGTACGCGGCTATGGCAAGCAATATCCTGATCGATTTGATCATAGCAACGGGCGAGAAGGTTTCATCATAGTCAATACCCTGAGTTTAAGTGAAACCCTTCGCAACTAGCCGTGTTTTAAAGGTGTGTACATTTCCATGCATATCGGTTTTTCTTTTGAAAACCCATTTGCTCCCTACTGCCCGAGATTCGGGGGGTAGCTCAATCAAGTCCCAGACTTGATTATCACGCATAGAATGCATCTCAGTGTTCATAGCTTCCAGCCATTTCGCAGATTCAGGATCTGAGATGGTAGATTTTTAGTTAGTAGGTTCGTCATTAGACTCATCTACTACCATGACTTGAGCACCTTCGAGATGCCAAAGGTATCTGTCAGGTTCTTTACGAGTCCTGCTACTTCTACGAACGCATGTGTTCATGTCTGATTCATCAACAACAATTTCTTGTTGTTCAGACGTTCCGACTTCATCGGCGGTTGTTGTTAGTTTTTGAATTTCTTCAAGATCAACCACATTATTTCCAGTTCCTCGATTTAGAAGTTCTTCCTCGAGAAAACGCCCATTCCTTTTGATGGAAATAACATTTGCATCAGGATGGTAGAAATAATGTCCGCTTCTTTTATAGTATCCGACGAAAACAACATTTTCGCCTCGAGGATCGAGTTTATCATCAGCATCACTTGTGATGTATGCATCACATCCCCATACTTTTAGGTATTCCAAATCGGGTTTACACCCATGCCATATCTCATATGGGGTTTTGTTTACCTTTTTAGTCGGAGCCAGATTGACAATGCGGGCGACTGTCATAAGAGCATGACCCCAAAAGGAGTGAGGCAA
Source organism: Helianthus tuberosus (assembly GCA_030545235.1). Taxonomy (NCBI): domain Eukaryota; kingdom Viridiplantae; phylum Streptophyta; class Magnoliopsida; order Asterales; family Asteraceae; genus Helianthus; species Helianthus tuberosus. The sequence goes on from JARYGA010060078.1 coordinate 6,025, forward strand.
GTTAGTTCTACACATCATCGATCGAACCATATTAAGTAGGGTTCGGTTTCTCCTCTCGCTCACGCCATTAAGTTGGGGTGTGCCAGGTGGAGTGGGTTCTGAAATTATTCCACACTCTTTGAGATGATTGAGGAACTCTAAGCTGAGGTATTCGCCACCTCAATCTGATCGAAGTATTTTTATCTTTCTAGTAAGTTGGTTTTCTACTTCGTTTTGAAACTCTTTGAACTTTTCAAAAGTTTCATGCTTATGCTTCATAAGATAGACATAAGCATAACGACTATAATCGTCGATGCGAGTGGATTGAACTGAGGAAAAAGCTTATAGGGATAGTTTTGGAGCTGTATTTCATTAGTCAACCATTCGTCTATTTGCGAGTGGATTGAAGGGTTTGGAATAGCTGGTTCTAAGTTCATTGGTAGTTGTGTTTCAAGAGAAAAAACATTTTCATTAACAGGCTTAATAGTATTATAGCTTGCCATTATAAAATCTAATTCTTCCTGAGATGGTAACCCCTCAATTTGCCTAGAACTTTCCCCAATTTCCATTTTCTTAGGCTTGGGTTTCTCGAGAGGTAAAGCGTTGAATGCTATAGGTTCTTCTATGTCTGGAATATACCTATTGAAATCTCTGGAAACTTCTATTCTTACTGGATAGAGATTTAAATTCTGAAGGGCGTCAGACAAGTCACTCATACTGTTTAGCAAAATACACACAATTACTAAATTAAAAATCATAACAAAATTTTATAGAAAAACCTTTAAATATTATCCTAGACTGTGTAACTACAAAATAACTGAAAATTAAAACACACTAGGTTTTATTTGTAAATTTATTTACTGAATAAAGTTTCTAGACTGTAGATAATAAAGATGCTAAAACTTTGAGTCATATTATTTTAAAGATTTATACTTACTGCTACAGTGGTTAGCAAAAATCTGCTCATACTGTACACAATTAGTCAGATAATAATACACATAATCGCAAAATAGCAATTAATAAAAATTAAGTATTTTCTAAATACTTAATTGGCTTAAATCAGTGGCTCGATCAGTGGCTCTGATACCACATTTTTCTGTCATGGCCCCCGACCCGGTTTGACCCGTTTCAGGAGCCGCGGGACAGAAATCCCGTAGTATTTTAATTAGTTGAGTTTAACAGCGGAAGTTTTCATCAGGATCTTTTTAAATGCAAAAATATTTCCCGATTATTTTATTTCACAACTCGGGATAAAACCCGGTAATTTACAATCGTTTGATTTCACGAAGAAATCTTTTATTTTACAAAACATGTTTCTTTATTTTATACTGAGCCACTTCCTTGAGCTTGTAGTGCTTTATGGCACTTTTCCTAGATCATAACAGATCACCTGAAACATGTTTGAAAAAGGTTTTGTCAGCGGGAAATACTGAGTGAATCATTCTATTTTGCATAATGATGCATAGTTATTAATTACAGCATAAGAGCGATTACAATGACTTCTATCTTATTTTTATCTGGCGCTCTGTCACAATGGTGACAAGTCACAATGGTGACGATGGTCATATCACTATTAGATCAATGAACCTAAATAGTGATGATTATCCCTAGTAGGTCAATGAACCTAACTGGGAGAAAATTAGTAATGTGCACAATACCCCACTAGCCAGTGATTCAAGATATCCACGACTTAGTCCCTGTAATTATAACTTTTGAAAATAATTTGAGGTATTGTAAAATAGTTGATAAAAAGAGAATGACTCACCTTGCAGATTTATATGAGCAGAACTTAGCCTACTGATTTAGCCTTTTAACCTAAATTTAATAACAGGCACACAATTCCGGGTTAGTAATCAATACAGCATTTACGATAACTCACGAGATCAACCCTCACAACGAATGACAAAGTGCGATACTTAAACATCCATCGGATTCACGACTAATGACAAAGCATAACCCTAATGTGGGCAGCACTTAAACATCCATTGAGTACATTGATCGATCGGAAAATGAATCGTAATAGCTATCGAGTTAATACCCAGTATCGGAGCAGCACTACACTAATATTGAAGTAATTTCGACCTCAGAGCACTGAGAATTCGAAATTGAAAGATTTTATCGACACCAGTGGATTTTGCAGGTGAAGGACTATTTATAGGTAAAATTGAGGTCTTACGCGGCCCGCGTAAGCCTTAAGCTTAACCTTACGCGGCCCGCGTGGCCGCCCAGTCTATGAGTAGGGTTGACTAGTCATACGTAGGTTACCAGATGGTCGACATGTGGCACGGTTATGCTTATCCGGTCAACCCAATGTTGACGCGGCCCGCGTAAGATGTGCCTTATCCCTTACGCGGCCCGCCTGAGACCCTATATTGTGACAACCCGTGATTTACGGCTCTTAATTACGTAATTAACAAGTGATTAACGCGATAATAAATAGTATTTACAGCGCGAATTAACTTAATTAGGCCTTTGAAGTGCCTAGGAACGCCTATCCGACTTTACATTGCGCGAACGGTGGTTTATAGAGAAACCGGTGAAACGTTAAACGACAACGGGATGATACCGTACAGAATACTGTTAACGCCGTCAAATATTAAATTTTTACGATATATTTTAGCTTCGTAATTAAATTTTAGTGACTACAGTCGCAACCGGGTTGAAAAACGGATTAAAGACGGCAACGATACAATTTTTCGCGATTATTACCGTGATCAACGAACGGGCGTGCAAACAACGTCTACCGACCGTATTTTTGTGTATTTTAATTTTTGACGTTAAAACGGAGTTCTGGGTCTGACAACGAGTCTCGTAGGATTTACGGGCCACTTACACATGGGATTGAGCTTGTGGGCCCCGGGCCCAAGCCCAAAACACACAAGCCTAAACCTACACATATATTAATCTTTATTACAAGACCTTGCTTGTAAATCTTTCCAAAAACCCATACAAGACTTGAAGATCTCATTAAAATCTCTGCAATATATTTTGTAGAGATTCTTGTCTACACTATCTTTCATTTGATCCTTCTCTCTCGGTTATTTATATCAGACCACCAATCACCCTTTCTCATTACACCCACAAACAAAACAAATAAGCAGACTTCATCTCCAACACCCTCTCCTCTCTCTCGATTTCTGCTTACAAACACACACCTCTCGGTCACCTCCACTCCCTCCCTCTGATTTCTGTCCGGCGAACAACCACAGGGACCGGCGACTGCCAGTGGTCCTTCAGGCGAAGACACCCCCCCCTGCTCTTTTTCTTCTTCTTTTCACGATCGGAGCACCACCACCACTGTCCGGTGGTGGTGCGGTGGCTACAATCAGGAAGAAAGAGAGAGAGACTCGAGGAGAGAGAGAGAGAGAGACTCGGGAGGAGAGAGAGAGCCGGAGGCGGAGCAGCGCCGCCGCCTACGGCGGCGGCAGTAGCAGTGACGGCGGTGGTGAGTTGGTCCGACGGGCTTCACCGGTAAGAAATCACCTCATTTCTTTCGTTTTATTTCTTTTCTGTAAAGATCGATGATGATGATGATGATGTTGCTGTTGTTGTAACGATGATGATGTTGCTGTTGATGATATTGATTTGGTTCAAGAGGTGGTTCAGCCCAAGACGAGTTTTGGGTTCGGGTGACATTTCGGGTTCGGTTCGGTTGACTCGGTCAGACCGAGTCAACAGCGGTCAAACAGTCAACAACAAGTTTGATTCGGTTAGCACCCGGGTTCGGGTCGTGGTTCGGCTCCTGTGCGGGTTCCTTTCGGGTCGGATCTGTTGTGATTTTCGGGTTATTTCGGTTCGGTCAACAAAGGTCAAAACTGGTCAACAGGTCAAACCGAGTCAACCCAGTGACTCGGTCAACTCAGCTGGTCAAACTGTGGGTCAACTCAGCTGGTCAAACTGTCGGTCAACTCAGTCAAGCGACTCGACAGAAGGACTTGGTAAAATTTACGGCGCGTTTATTTTTGTTATCTTTATTATGATTCATTACGTAATAAACGAGCTCGAACCGATCCATTTATAATTTAGTTACGTTTCGATACATTTGACGAAAACTATATATGGTTGATTACATTGATTGAAAAATTGTTGAATTTTGATAAATATTTCGACACTTTAGTTGTCGGGGCGTCCAAAAATAGAGGAAACTCTGCCCGTTTTTCGAGAAAATCCGTAAATACAACGCGTTTTATTATAAAACGAACTAGCGGAATTCAAGTGATCTTTTAACAAAAATACAAATATCAAACGACACGACAATTGTGTTACTAAAATAAATATAGTTATATATTTATTCCAAATGTCGTACAACGCGAATTCTTTTACAAAAATAAATATGGTTTATATATTTATTTTCAAACATAACAACTCGACGATTTCATTATAAAATAAATATAACTCTTCATATTTATTTTATACGCCTAGACGGCATATACGTATATTCTCGGCAAATATACAAGACGTGATATATATAATACAAGTTGTTATATATTATTTTCATACGAAACGCGATATATGATACGAGTTTGTTATATGATATTTTCATAGAAATATTCTTTTATACACGTATGACTACTCGAGACGGCTAACACACTTACAACGATATATTTATATTTTTTTTTATAAATATTTATTCATTTTAAGTCTCTCGGAAACTAAGTCTTTTTCAAGACTTATTAAATTGCTACTGACATTAAACGAGACTTAACACGTATAACTTAATCTTTTCCATTAAGTTAACCACTTACCGTTGAATCGTTCGATTAACGATTCGGTAGAGCTCGGTGACACGTAGTTAGTTACTACGTTTATTTAGAAACTTATTAGATATTCCGGGTTAGGAATATTGTAGAATGCACGCTAGCGAGTCTCGTCTTTGGAAACGACATCATGGAGTCGTAATTAACTCGCTTTGCACAAGAATATTCAGGTGAGTTCATAACCCCCACTTTTTACTGTTTTACATTTTTGTAAATGTTTTCGGGGTGGAAAGACATGCACGTTTTGCAAAAACATACAAAGTTTTGAACTAACGCAAAACTCGTATTTCTAAATCATATCACGAAGGGATTTCGAGGAACACAAATGATTTACGAAAGGTTTATACTAAACATACCGGTTTTCAAACAAACGTATCTTTCGGAATATGCATACCCACAAATTCTAGTTTTCTAAATTACGGGTAAATACAAAAAGCACTCTTGGTGAGAACGAGTACCAAGTATGATGCAAATGTTTATTTTTGAAATAGGAATGATTGGCTGGTCAGGGTGACCAGGGAGCTGGCCAGGGTGACCAGGGATCTGGCCAGGGTGACCAGGGAGCTGGCCAGGGTGACCAGGGATCTGGCCAGGGTGACCAGGGATTTATTTATACATGGTATGATTAGCGTAAGGAGGGTTACTACTTAGATCATGTGAGTGGGTAGGCGCAACTTGGGATCATTAATCCTCATTGTAGGACCGAGGGACAGGAGCGGTAGATCTATTTGGGTGTAGCGAGCCCAGCCCCCAGGCCAAACAGAACGGACCTGGAGGGTGACTTTGTGCCCGACGCATAAATTTGCTAGGTTTGAGTCTTCCTACTTGCACTTCACACATATCAATGGCCTTGCAAACCATTGGTGATCTCTTTATTTCCTTATTTGCTACATACCAGGGATTTTATACTTACGAGACATACTTGTTCATACAAATTAAATACCATGTTTTATACAAAATTTAAAGCATAGGGTATGCGGGTCAAAGTCAGGGTGGGCATTGATGATTTTACGAACATTACAAAAACATGGTTTTATGAACATAACGTGTTACAAACACAACGTTTCCATATAACTTTGCAAGAAAATGGTTTTTAAATTCATTTTCTTAATACTACTTCAAAAACCGGTTATTCCAAAGATTTATTTCAAATCTTTCACAATTTCAAAGATCTATTTCAAACCTTTCACAACTCAAAAGATTTATTTCGAATCTTTTACAAACGAACTATGAACTCGCTCAACTTTTTGTTGATTTTTCTCGCATGTTCTTTCTCAGGTTGCATTTCTAAGACAAGGTACGGTTGGAATAGGAGAACCATTGGAGACTCGAGTACTTAGCGGGCGTTCAATTTCTAGAAAGACTTAGCTTATTTTGCTTCCGCTGTACAATGACGATACCAGTCCAGTCACGCCAAGCTCTGATGATTTCGGGGTGTGACATATATTTTGTTTTTTCTTGGTTTTTCTTGTATGGTAGGGTTTCAGGGCTCGGGTTTGAACTTATGGGTATTTTTAGGATAATTTTGAGAGTCCTTACACAAGAACAGACACTTTTTTTCCATCACCAACGATGAGTTCCATGTCGCCTTGTTTCAGCTTCCTCCACTTTTCAGGCTCCTGCAAAACATTAGTGATGTGGTAACCACACCCGGTATCAAATACCCATGTGTTGCTGGAGACAGTAAAAAGTTCAATAACATAAATGAGAATACCTGAAGAAGTGCCAATGTTGTTGGCCTTGTTCGCCTTCAGCTTGGCTAGATACTGTGGGCAGTTCCTTTTCCAGTGCCCCATTTGGTTGCATTCAAAGCACTGACTCTCCTGGGGAGGGGGTGGTTTAGCAACCTGCTTGTTGTTGGTGGCAGATTTGGCAGCAACAACAACCATTTTCTTGCCTTTGCTGTTATGAGCCCTTTTCTTTTTGTTGGGCATCTTAACACCACCAGACTTGACCATCAGAACTTGGTTGGTTTTATGTGGAATGTTCATCTCGGCCGTTTTGAGCATACCATGTAGCTCAGGCACAGTCTTCACCCAAGCATTCATATTATAGTTCATAATGAACTGGTCATACGAGCTAGGGAGAGAGTTCAAGATGAAGTCCGCTGCCATTTCATCTTGCAGGGGATAACCAAGTTTGTTCATCTGGTCAATGTACCCTTTCATCTTAAGCACATGAGTACTGACACACGATCCTTCTTGCATTTTACAGCTTATGAGCTGCTTCATGGTGTCATATCGCTCCTGTCGGGCTTGTTTCTGAAACATGCCTTTCAGTTGCTGGATCATGTCATAAGCATCTTTATCTTCCATGTTCTTCTGAAGTTCAGGAGACATGGTGGCTTGCATAAGGCAGGCTACCACAACGGCATCCTCGTTATGCTTTTCTAGTGCCTTGCGAACAGCAGTAGTGTTACTTTCAGGCTCGGTAGGGACTGGGCCATCTAAGATATATAGCTTTTTCGCCATCTTGAGAACTATTCTCAGATTACAGTGCCATTCGAGAAAGTTGATGTTATTCAGATTTTCTTTTTCAAGTATAGACTTGAGAACGAAGGAGTTGTTTTCATTAGACATCGGTTACATAAGAAAAGAGATTTTAATTAGTATTTTCAATGTATGTTTCCTTATTTAATTAGTGACCCATTACAGTAATTAGAACAAGGAATGAGAATCTGGCTATGTCAGTAGTAAAGGCAGATGTGGCATGCACTTTAGTAAGTGACTAGGCAGACTGACAATGAGTGTCAATTGTGAGAATTGCACAACTCTCGAGTATGAGGCCGCTAAGACAACTCTTGTCTATGCATTGATACGTTTAGCCTTATCTATGCATACTTTCTACTTTCGAGACAGCTGGAGCATGTGGTGAGAAAAGAAAAAGTAATAGTCGTCCTAAAAGAGGCACGTGTGGAAGGGCCGGATGTGTCAACGAAACCCTTGCACCTTGGAAGGATATGCTAGACATCAAGTGTGGTGTTGTGGCTCCAAACACTGATGGTTTGCTTTTTACGTTCCAAGTGTAGCTTGTGATAGGATGGCATAGACTATTGATTTTAATTATGGGTTAATTTAATATTTACCAAATAGGGTCGTAAGAGCCAATTTTAGTACATATTTAGTCGTGACATCTTGATGAACCCTTTCATCTCTCAGGACACTCAGTTTTAAATAACCTATTAAAACTAAGTTTGTCGCGACTTATACAACCAATTTTAAGTTAATAGAATTCTATTAAGTTAATAGTTTTGGAAAATTAAATCTAGTTTAATTTGCAAAAACTTAATTGATTATTGTTCGTTTTAAAAACAAACTTTGTTTTATAACAAAATTGTAACAAGTTGTAAAACAATTTAGAACTTGTTTTAATGTGATTGTTTCAATATTTTCAAACTCCTTTTAAAATCATGTTGGTATTTAGGTTGGTTATGTTATAACAAATTATAAGATAAAAAGTAACCACAATAGCAAAATAAATATGTAAATCTATATGGCCAAAAAAAATGTTCGATCTTGCTAGAGCCTTATAGCAAGATCAAACGGGTCACGGGGTCACAACACACAAACAACCACAAGGATGGACTTGAGTGCATCCAGTTGTCTCGAGCAACTCCCACTGACTTCATGACTCCGGTTGAGCGTCCTTGGTTTAGTCTCCAGGTCTTCGTTTATTACAATATTTTACAAAAATACAATAAAGGAAGAAACTCTATCTATTACAACTTTGAACCATCAAGGTGGCCAAAAACCATAATAACAAAACCGAATAATTTATACAACCACAAAACAAGGTCGGGCCAGATTTACATATTCCACAACAATCACAAAATATACCGGGCAATCTTTTGGTCAAGCAAAACAAATAAAATATTGACCAAAATTAAAGTTTCCCTTAAAATTATTTAGATCAGAAACTTAAAAAAAAATAAAGTTTGTGTTCTAATTCCGGTTAAAAGACAGGTACCGATTTGCATGTTGTAAACAAGGCTCTATACCACTGTTGGGTTTCAGTGGTGATCAATTTTACTTTTTATCAAAAACGGGTTTGATATATATATTATTAATTAAATAGGTAATTAATAAACGCAACGGAATAAATATATTAATCAACACCAAAAACGAACCGAACAGGATCATGGTTACAAACATGCAAACACGGTATATGATATTATTAATCTACCGATGAGAAAAATATACCCTTTTGATTAATAATAACCGTGTGAGACACCGAGGTACAACGAACGAGTGCTAGACACGAACACGAACCGAGTGGCGGCGGCTTTGACTTGGCCGGTCGTAATACAAAACAACGAAACAATGGCAGCACTAATGAAAAGTAGTGCCTTTCCTTTTCTTTGTTGATGGCTGTAGTGCCTTTCTTTTGAGATTGTCTGCACCTTTGGACAAAGTGAATTTCCTTTCCTTTATTTGTGAAGTCTTCGACATAAGACAACCAAAAGTAGCATAGGACAACTCAAAAGATGGAGGACAACTAAAAGTAATAGAAAAATAGACCTAAAATATATATAGAAATATATATATATATATATATATATAGGGTAGGGTTCCAGCGTGAACAACCTCCCAAGAGTGAACTGCGTGAACAGATCTGGACCCTTGATTTCCTTTTTAGTTGTTAAGGGTATGATTGTAATTACATAAAAAATTAGATTTAAATCATTATTTTAATAATTGAATTAAGTTACATCTTTCCTATTTTAAATTCATTATCCACAATATCTTTTATTTCATTTTTATTTTTCAAATTTCACACCAGAATTCGGATTATGATTTTTAAGATCCACGTAACCTTCATATTTCAACGGTATACACATGTGTACTTTGATATGAATTGAATAGTACACATGTGTACTCAGCATGGTACATATGTGTAATTAGCTACATAATACATACATATAAACAAAACTTGTAAAACTATTTTATATTAAGCAAATAACAATTTCCATAATGTTTGCCAAACCAAAAGAAAACATACAATTACAAGTTCCAGTTTCGTGAAAACAATAAACGCAACATAATCGGAAAAATAAAAAAGACATAGTCTTTTACAACTATTCGCCGCGTTCTATGCCGAATCATCCTTATCGACCAAGCAAACAAACATACGTGAATCATCCTTATCGACCTCATACGTGAATCATCCTTATCGACCTTCCATCTCCACTTTCCTCGTTTACGACGTCTCCTATAATAACACAAAAAACTCAGCAATTAGTACTTTGCATAATTCACAAGTGTACATCAACAACTTTACATATTCAATACACAAAAAAAAATATGAGATATCACAAAAACAGACGCTATACACATATGTACATCGCATTAAAAACATAGCAAAACCAGAATACACATGTGTACAGCGACTTAAAAACATAGCAAAATCAGAATACACATGTGTACAACGCCTTAAAAACAGAGCAAAATCAGAGTACACATGTGTACATTGCATTAAACATTGTACCAATAATCGGAATACACGTGTGCACAATAACCAGCAAAAACAATTAAAAACCTATCACAACAAAAACTAGGTAAATAATCCAATAAAATCCCATATGTTCAGTTATTGCTTGCTCATTTTTGATGTCATTATGAAACAAACCAGGCATAAACATATTGGATATTTAAGGCACTTATTTATCTTCACATGACAAGATCCCATTAGAAATGATAATTATTATGGTAAACTATGGAAGATACCAACTCAATATATTAAAAAATGATACACGAGTAGTATATTAATATGTTAGCAAATGCATAGTTTCTAACTATTGAAAACTGGCTCTAGTTAACAATAAATTAAATATAAAGCCACTTTCAAAACTCTAATCCCTTAAATCAAGGACACAACTTTATTAACTCAACAATATATTAAATTGAAATATCAACTAACTCAAAATTAATTCCAGCATTCAAAAAATGAGTCGAAAACTTACAGATCTGGTGTTATACAATTTGGAGGATCTGGAAGTTTGGTTACAACTTACAAGTTCAATAAAACGACCTAAGAAATTGGTTTAAATGGATCTGCGAAGAACACCATCCGGAATGGTTTCGAAACGAAAAAATGAGTCGAAAACTTACAGATCTGGTGTTATCACGGATCTGGTGTTACAGATCTGGTGTTATCACGGGTCGTCGCCGCTGTCGGCACTCCTCTCCGCCGCGAGCCACTTCACCCCTGATATATAATTTTCGAACCCCTGCTCTCTCCTTATCATTTGAATCAAATCCTGCACCACTTCTGACATCAGATACACGCACAGAAAGATCATCGTCAAGAAGAACATTTGCAGATTTGAAGTTTCTGTGAATTATCGGTGGGTCGCAGAACTCATGTAGATATCTAATTCACAAGCGAGAAAAAAGAAAAATAATAAGGGAGAGAGCAGGGGTTCGAAAATTGGATCTTCAAGAATGATTGAAAATTGATTTATGAGATTGAACGTGATTTATGGAATAATTTAAAAAGGAAATTACAGTTATACCCTTTTTCCTTTAATTAAATGATAACAATTAACCACATATTTACTATCATGCCCCTAAAAATCAAGGGCCCAGATCAGTTCACGCTTGGGATTTTGTTCACGTTTGAACCTAATCCTATATATATATATATATATATATATATATATATAGGTTAACATCCCTAATTATCTCTTAGGCCCAAAGCCCAATATATTTCGTTCCTTTAATTGTTCGTGATCACCAGTTAATCGAATTAAGTGGATTTAATGTCCGTTGCCCAAGGTGTAACTCTTACGGGTCATAGCTCGGTCAGTAGCGTTAACTTATCGAACCCGTACATATAAATCCAACAGATTAGATGATTTATCTGAAATAATATTATACAAAATCTTGGTCTTGATGTATGCATGAAACTGGTGAATCTTGTGTATTTGTTTAAAGATGTATCTTTCATGTTTGTTGTGTTAACTAACGTAAACGGTTGTATTATAATCCATCTTATCCTCTTTTTCTGCAGCTTCCAACACAGTACTATACGGCAATGGTAAGCAGTTTTTAACCTCTAAAATATCCTCTTTCTTTTTTGCCAAAAGTGGCACTATTCACTGGATTTTGGCGGGCATGTAGCTGTACTTGGTGACTACGTTAGCTCTTGCCGCTCAAGCAACTTACTACGGCTACTTTTCTCACGGGGCATCTAAGAGACAACTCCATAAGGTAAGAATATGACTTCTTATATGTTGCTTTGGATTTCAGTTGTACTCTAAATCTGTGCTTTAGAAGTCATTTTGAAATTATCCAGATCGAGTCGGTAGACAAGAAAAGAAAATGCAGCCATGAGAGTAAACAGCTGGTGAATGGTGACAACCTTGAAGAATCAACGGTTCCTATGCTATCGAAATTCACTCCGAGTGTGCAAATTCCATCTCCTGATGACAATTCTTCCCTTGAAAGAGTATATTACAGGTATTAACAATATTTATTCAAGAATGCTATTATGTTGAATGCTTGATATACATGCATCTTATTTATTTATCTTTTATGCTGCAGTTCTGCTAGATCTTTATCTAGTCACACTCCTACTGTGAGTTTCTTTCACTCACAAAGAACAAATGCCAATAAACATGATCAGGATACGGTTCAAGAACCGTTGCTTGATGGGGCATGTGTCGAGACAATCACCGCCTGCTTCAGAAACCAAGACTATGTTATGTGTGGTAAGTCTTATAGGAGGTAAACATATAACTCTAAAAAATTTTAATCATTACTGAAGTAATGATGATTTTTTCTTTGGTGATTTAGGTTTTTACTGCAACAATATTTCTCTGCATATGCAATCTCCAACTTGAAAGAAACAGTTATCTCAATTTAGATTCGGTGAAATCACACAACGGAGTTGTCATGCAAGTGGGAAGAAGGCTGTTACAGGTAAGGAACCGATTTTGTATCCTAACCATCTTATTGGGTTCCTTAAAATTAGCATATGCAATTGTTTAACAATATAATTTTCTTGAAAATATCTGTGATGAGTTTTACAATTGTTGTCTTTTACTAGACTGGCTAATTATGTTCTTAATTTGCATAGTTGTCAATAGCAAATAGCGGACCATAGGATAGGCTACCTATACGCTACGTAGCGATAGTGACGTAATAGTGCTCGCTTTTTCATGTTTAGCGATAAACGGGTAGAAAAAATAACACAACAGTTTTGTATAAGGTGCTAAAAAATACACCATCACTAATCATCTAAGTAAATAAAAAAAATTAAAAAAACCGCAATATCGCTACAGGGTCTTAAGTGACCCTGCACCCATACGCTACACTATTCGCTATAGTGGGCGCTACTAGCGCTATTGACAACTTAACTTCCTTGATTTGAAAAAAATGGTATGTAGATTAAAACTGAGAGATCCTTATTTAATTACTTAGAAACCGTAAATAAAACTGAATTTATTTATTAGGCTAATAATCTAATATCCTCCAAAATTCCTCTTCATGGACATTTGATGAAAGAACACTAATGATGACTTTTGCATCCATTTGGATTCTTACCAAGTATTATTTAGGAGGAATTTAAGGAAGATGTGTCATCACTTCTATTTATATGCATGAGCTTGCTATAATGTAATTATCTTAGATATCTTTATGTGACTTTTTGTTATAGCTTGATCATATGCAGGTAAGTGGCAGTTTACTGGAAGGTAACAAAGGCACGAGTATCGGAATTGGAACCTGTTGGGTTTCAGTGGTGTCAATTTTACTTTTTATCAAAACGGGTTTGACATATTTTATTAATTAAATATATAATTAATAAAAACGCAGCGGAATAAATATGTAATCAACACCAAAAGTGTACCGAACAGGATCATGGTTACAAACATGCAAATACGATATACAATATTATTAATGATGTTAATCTACTGATGAGATTAAATATACCTTTGCGGTTAAAGACTAACCGGTTGAGACACCGAGGTACAACGAACGAGTGCTAGACCACGAACTAAAACGGGGTGCGTCGTGTAACCGGTGGTGTTCTACTGAACAACAGCGATCTTTGTGTTTTGTAGAAGAGAAAATAAACTATTTGCCTCTCAGAGAAAACATGGACAACAATAACAAAACTATCCTCCATTTCTTGAATGAAAGATCCATATTTATTGTTGCTGACAATCCAGCCAATTTAGTACCACTTGTAATATATATATTGTTTTTCTACAAAACATTGTGGCAGACACCATTTACAATTCGTAATTGTTTAAGAGAAAGAGGAAGTGGGGCGGCTACTGGCGGTGCACTAAAGATAAGAAAAGCAAAAAATAATTTAAACAATAAATTATTTATAATTAATCGGGTACCAAATCTAATATATGTAGAACAGGTTCAAGACGCTATATAAAGCCCGAGAATAACTGAATAAACGTTACATATATTATTTATAATTAGTATAAATAATATATCCGTTTATTTCGTTAATTGTTCGTGATTACCAGTTAATCAAGTTAAGTGGATTTAGTGTTCATTGCCCAAGGTGTAACTCTTACGGGTCATAGCTCGGTTAGCAGCATTGACTTATCGAACCCGTACATATAAATCCAACAATCTCCCACTTGGACGGGTTTCGATAAAATCCTCAACGCAGACAGTCAGCGGTGCTCTAGCTGCACATGACTGCCCCCAACAAGGTATAACACTTTAAAGTCATTAACCAAAACATCTTGGCAGTAGTAACAGCTTACTATTGCATGACAAGAGACTTATGGTAATTGTTGTCATTCATCCTTTCTGTAAAAGACATCAATTGAATCAATGAGACATGGATTAAGTTCATTCTCATATGGTGTTCAATTATTATTGTTCTCGATCAAGATTCAAAGTGGTCCGAACAAACACACAGTAAGTTTGGGTAAGGCCTTACACTTCACCAGTTTGAATCAACGAGGGCGCCACAATGTCTAACTGTTACATATCACGTAAGAGTACAGAATCCCTTATCGACTACATACAACTCCCACTGAACTTCAGAACTATTCCCAATTATAGCCTTTATGACTGGCAGTTACGCGACAGCGGTTGACAGTAATCAAAGAATAATCCTTGGTAAACGGAAGTTCTAATATGTATCTCAGGTCAAAGGATACAAAAAATGAGTATACCAATATCAAAGCATCTTATGACTAAAATCCATGAAGATGATTTGATGCGAGTTACATCCAACGTCATTCTTAATGAGGTCTGTGAATTTGGAAGTCAACTCTTTGAGTCCAAAGTCAGAATAGTCTTAATTCAGAGTCGTTCCCACGAGTCTGACCGACTACGGATAATTTAGAATACAAGATTCATGGATTAAACGTATTAAAATCGAACACAGTTGTAAGATTCAAAGTTTGCATTTAACCAGTAAATCAAAGGTGAATTCAAAAGGTACAACTGTTTGAATGTTCGTACATCCAAATACTAAATCAAAACATACTGCTAGCTAATCAAAGCCCGATAGCATCCATGTGCTGATCATGCTTGTCTTGAGTCATGGGCTTAGTGAACGGGTCTGCTAGGTTTTGATCTGTGTCTACTTTGCTTATTACGATGTCTCCACGTTCCACAATTTCCCGTATGTAGTGGAACTTTCTTAGAATGTGCTTGGCCTTGTGATGAGACCTGGGCTCTTTGGCTTGAGCAATAGCACATGTGTTATCACATGATATCTCGATGGGTTTCTTAATGTTAGGAACCACATCGAGATCGGTTATGAATTTCTTCATCCAAGGAGCCTCATTTGCAGCATCTGATGCGGCTAAATATTAAGATTCGGTGGTTGAATCCGCCACCACACTCTGCTTGAAGCTCTTCCATGAGATAGCACTCTATTTAGAGTGAATACGAAACCTGATTGTGAGCGAGAATCATCTCGGTCAGTTTGAAAACTGGCATCAGTGTAACATCTTACAGTGAGCTCTTCTTCTACTCCTCCAAATACTAAGAACATATCTTTAGTTCTTCTCAGATACTTCAGAATGTTCTTGACAGCAGTCCAATGGGCGATGCCAGGAGTTTGCTGATAACGACTAGTCATGCTTAAAGCATACGAGACGTCAGGTCTAGTACATAACATAGCATACATGATAGAACCAATCGTTGAAGCATATGGAACTGCTTCCATTCGCTTAATTTCAATGTCCGTTGAAGGAGATTGCGATTTGTCCAACACAGTCCCTTTAGTCATAGGAACACCTCCTTTCTTGGAGTTTTCCATCTTAAAGCGTGTCATCATTTTGTCTATGTATGTACTTTGACTTAGCCCAAGAAGTCGCTTAGATCTATCCCTATAGATCTTGATTCCTAGAATATAAGCTGCTTCTCCAAGATCTTTCATTGCAAAACAAGTTCCCAAATAGTGTTTAACTTCGTTAAGCATAGGGACGTTGTTTCCAATAATCAGTATATCATCCACATACAAGATGAGGAATGATATAGTGCTCCCACTAGCCTTTCTGTAAACACAAGGCTCATCTTCATTCTTGACAAAACCAAACTCTTTGATCTTCTGGTCAAAACGAAGATTCCAGCTACGAGATGCCTGTTTGAGTCCATAAATGGACGTATTCAGCTTACACACCCTACTTGGATATTTAGGATCGACAAAACCTTCAGGCTGAACCATATAGACATCTTCAGAGAGATGTCCATTAAGAAAAGCGGTTTTGACATCCATTTGCCATATCTCGTAGTCATAGTACGCGGCTATGGCAAGTAATATCCTGATCGATTTGATCATAGCAACGGGCGAGAAGGTTTCATCATAGTCAATACCCTGAGTTTGAGTGAAACCTTTCACAACTAGCCGTGCTTTATAGGTGTGTACAATTCCATGCATATCGGTTTTTCTTTTGAAAATCCATTTGCTCCCTACTGCCCGAGATTCGGGGGTAGCTCAACCAAGTCCCAGACTTGATTATCACGCATAGATTGCATCTCAGCGTTCATGGCTTCTAGCCATTTCACAGATTCAGGATCTGAGATAGCAGATTTGTAGTTAGCAGGTTCGTCATTAGACTCATCTACTACCAAGACTTCTGCACCTTCGAGATGCCAATGGTATCTGTCAGGTTCTTTACGAGTCCTGCTACTTCTGCGAACGCCTGTGTTCACGTCTGGTTCAGCAGCAACAATTTCTTGTTGTTCAGACGTTCCGACTTCATCAGCGGTTGTTGTTGGTTCTCGAATTTCTTCAAGATCAACCACATTATTTCCAGTTCCTCGATTAAGAAGTTCTTCCTCGGGAAAACGTCCCTTCCTTTTGATGGAAATAATATTTGTATCAGGATGATAGAAATAATATCCGCTTCTTTTATAGTATCCGACGAAAACAACCTTTTCGCCTCGAGGATCGAGCTTATCATCAGAATCACTTGTGATGTATGCATCACATCCCCATACTCTAAGGTATTCCAAATTGGGTTTACACCCATGCCATATCTCATATGGAGTTTTGTTTACCTTTTTAGTCGGAGCTAGATTGACAATGCGGGCGGCAGTCATAAGTTAGTTCTACACATCATCGATCGAACCATATTAAGTAGGGTTCGATTTCTAGTAAGTTGGTTCTCTACTTCATTTTGAAACTCTTTGAACTTTTCAAAAGTTTCATGCTTGTGCTTCATAAGATAGACATAAGCATATCGACTATAATCGTCAATGAAAGTAACAAAGTATTTTTCATGGTTTCTTGTCATGGTTCTGAAAGGGCCACATACATCAGTGTGAATGAGTCCTAGCAGACCATTGGCCCGTTCACCAACACCAGTGAAGGGGCACTTTGTGAGTTTGCCAGTTAAGCAAGATTCGCAATTATTAAAGGAGTCCTGTCCAGTGGATTCAAGAATCCCCTCGGATTGGAGCCATTTTATGCGTGCCTTACTTATGTGGCCAAGTCTACAATGCCATAGAAATGTTTCATTAATACCAGCTTTGTTGCGTTTAGAAAGATTATATATATTATTGTCAGTTTGAACATTTATCTCATAAATACCATTTCGAGGTTTAGCCTCAAAATAAAAGATATTATTCAAGTAGGCAGAAATAGCAATACCATTAAAAGCGTACTTAAAACCTTGTTCAAACAACAACGAAACTGAAATGATGTTCCTAGTCAAAGCAGATGCAAAAAGACAATTGTTCAAAACAACAATAAGACCAGAAGGACATGTAAGATTAAATGTGCCAGTTGCTAGAACTGGGACTTTATTTCCATCGCCAACAATTAGCTCCATGCTCCCTGGTTTCAGTTTCCTCCACTTCTCAGGCTCCTGCAAGACATTAATGATGTGATAACCACATCCGGTATCAAATACCCATGTGTTGCTAGAAACAGTGAAAAGTTCAATAACATATATTAGAATACCTGAAGAAGTGCCTTCTCCATTAGCCTTCTTCAATTTGAGTTTGGCAAGATACTCGGGACAGTTACGTTTCCAATGTCCCATCTTGTTACACTCAAAGCATTGCTGCTCTTCAGGAAGAGGGTTTCACAGCTTGTTTACTCTTGTTGGTGGCAGGTTTGGCCGCAACGGGAGTTTTTCCTTTGCCTTTGCTGCTAGAATACTTTTTCTTTGTTTTGGGCTTCTTAACACCACCAGATCGAACCATTAACACTTGGTTTGTTTTGTTGGAAATGTTCATCTCTGTCGTTTTGAGCAACTCATGCAGCTTTAGCACTGTCTTTACCCAGTCATTCATGTTAAAGTTCATAACAACTTTAGCACTGTCTTTACCCAGTCATTCATGTCTTTACCCAGTCATTCATGTTAAAGTTCATAACAAATTGATCATAACAAATTCATCTCTGTCGTTTTGAGCATCTCATGCAGCTTTGGCACTGCCATCTCATCTAGGAGAGGATAACCAAGTTTGTTTAATTGATCGATGTAGCCTTTCATCTTAAGGACATGAGCACTAACTGAGGAATCCTCTTGCATTCTACAGCTTATAAGCTATTTCATGGTGTCATAACGTACCTGACGGGCTTGTTTCTGGAACATGCCCTTGAGTTGCTCAATCATGTCTAAAGCATTCATGTCTTCCATATTCTTTTGGAGATCTGGGGACATGGTGGCTTGCATGAGGCAAGCAACTTCTATGGCATCTTCTTTGTGTTTATCGAAAGCCTTCTTCGCAGCAGCAGAACCATTTTCAGGTGCAGCTGGGATTGGGGTTTCCAAAACATAAAGCTTCTTTGCCATTTTGAGAACAATTCTCAAGTTGCGGTGCCACTCAAGAAAATTGGTGTTATTCAGTTTATCTTTCTCAAGTATGGACTTGAGAGCAAAAGAGGAGTTGTTTTCAGATGACATCTATTAAGCAAAAATTATTTAATTAGTATTTTCGATGTATATTTCCTTATTTAATTAATGACCCATTACAGTAATTAGAACAAGGAATGAGAATCTGGATAGGTCAGTATTAAAGGCAGCTGTGTCATACACTTTAGTAAGTGACTAGGCAGACTGACAACGAGTGTCAATTGTGAGAATTGCACAACTCTCAGGTATGAGGCCGTTAAGACAACTCTTGTCTTATGCATTGATACGTTTAGCCTCATCTATGTCGACTTTTACTTTCAAGATAGCTGGAGCATGTGATGAGAAAAGAAAAAGTAATAGTCGTCCTAAAAGAAGGTACTTGTGGAAGGGCCGGGTGTGTCAACGAAACCCTTGCACCTTGGAAGGATAAGCTAGACATCAAGTGTGACAACCCGCACTAAACCAGGTATCCGTACGACTTAATTAATGATTAATTACTGCTAAATTACTGTGCTTAACTGAAATTTGCTGATAAACTGCTACCTGCATACTGATACATGCACTTACTTGCATCATACTTTATCTGCTGTCACTACACTATTTACATACTGAACCCTAGTGGCAAACTTGATGCACAAAAAGCACAGTAGCACTAAACGGATACACATTGAACATGCTGATATAACCAGCATCAGGCAAACACTGCCTCTAAGGCCTGCTAAGAGCCTCAAATATTTGGCTACACTGGTAGTGAGTGTAGGGTTATAAGGGTTGTGGAACTGCGTCTCTAGGAATAAGATACACTGATTGGATGTGCCTAAAACGTACTGTAAATACAAAATTCTGCGCTTTATTATAGAACTCAGCATTTTAAATTGCTAATACAGTGCAAAAACACTTCAGAACGGTCCCGTATATTTTCCTAAGTACCGGGAATGATTTATGTTACAAAAATATACATAAAGGACCTTTATCGACGTAATTAAACATTTTAACGGAGCGGTACTTAATCGTATAACCGGACATTACCCGGGACACTAAATTTTTGGCAGACACTTTGTTTTACTATTTATGGCTACTAATGATCCCCGTATGCCATAACACCCGCTAAAAATAAAACCTACTAACTTACCATCCCACACTTGAGTTATAACTTATGGTTAGACTTTAGTTGAAAATTTTCAACTATACCCCCCCCCCCCCCCCCCAACCGAATTCAGCCTCAAGGGGACCCACCCCCATACTCCATATCCCCTAACATGATTTAATCTTATTATTTTAAGTTGATATTGCTTGTGGAAGTTGCTAAGATATGTGGAGGTGATGTTATAAGTAAGGCCATATCTTACAAGTATCATTTCACAAGATTACACCCCACTTTCACTCTCTCCTCTCTCTTGATCGGCTGCCCACAACCGAGCACCCCATCACCACCCTAAACAACATCATCTTCTTCCTTTCATTGTCCATTCAAAGCCTAGAAGTCATCCATGGAAGGTGCAACTTGAAGGCATTGCAAGGGAGCATTGTTCTTGCTTGATTCTACATCTTTTCTCATTCATTTTTACACAAGATTCTTCCCTAGCTAGAGGCTAGTAGTAAGTTTCTTCATGCTTGATCTCATCTTGTTCGAAATTTATGGCATTTAACATGTAGTGTTGTTGTTTAAATCACTAAATCACAAGAATATAAGAAAAATGTGAAAACATGAGTTATGAACATTAAATCTACATAAAAGTTTACTTGTGTATGATTTATGAAGTGGAATCTTGTCGGTTTAAGGGTTGGTTAACACATACTTGATATTTAAAAGTCGTTTTCTTGTTTAACCCGCTAATCGGACACTTATGACGCGATTTAATAACATCGAAATCACAAAACAGCATGCTGAGTCACTGTTTCAGCCGCCTTTAACAGGCTGTAAACGTACCTTAAAAACTCGAAAAACAGAATTTCAAAAGCCTAAATCGTGTCATTTCGAAAAACGAAGAAAATGGCGCTGGAATCGTATTTTTCTGATGTCGGTTACTATTTTAAAAATCTGTTTCCGTGACAGCAGCTAGGGCTGTTTGTTACTGCAGAAAATTGGGCTGTGTGTTTTCGATCACAACCTAAAACCTGAACCGAACCAGCCCCTGAAACTTTTATCAAAGATGAACACAGATGTATTTGTGACCCTCAAACTGGATTTTCGATAAACGGACTTACGAGGAATTTTTGACGAATTTTTCCGTAAACTGTGATCAGAATGTGACAAATCTGACCACAGTTCGGTAAACGATTTTCTATAAATTTTTGGTAATGAACTGGACCCCGAAATTTTTACACAATAATTTGTGGGTCGTTTATGACGTTCCACAAAAATCTGGGAATTTTTGGAAAGGGTTAAGTATTTTATTTATTCGCCCGAAAACAGTCTAGTTTTCACATATTTAAACTGAAAATAACAATGGTAGTATTTTGCGTGTTAAAACGTAAAGGTTGATTGATGATGATCATGAGTTGATTTCAAAAAGAAAATGATACGCTTGAAAGCGTGGCCACCTCCAGTTACAGAGGAAACTCTGGCGAAATTTTCTAAAAACCTAACACTTAGAATTATTTACACAACAAGTGTTAGAACTATTTTCGACATATTTTCGAAACATAAATTTCGCCATGACATTATTTACTAAATATTCGGAGGTGGGATTTTCACAAGGTTTAACGTGATGAATATATATATTGTCACAACACTGTTTATGATTAGTTTGTGAAATACATAAATATTATTTTTAGAAGTAAAAATAATATTTACAAGCGTTAATGATCCCAAAACTTTGCGAACGCTTTCACCATAACTATATAAGTTACACTGGTAATTACATTACCACACGATTGATAAAACGTAACTTACGCACATGTATTGTATCCCCCATCCTTGGGAAGGAGTTTAACTACCAAGTATATACAAAAAGTAAACACGAAATAGTTGTCTAACTATTTCCCAAAAACATAAACTATAAAGCTAAGGCACGGCCGTCCGTCTAATAGAATTAGCACTTGTAGGTCGTCGCGCAGCTTTCTGATTCAGGGATACTTGGTAGAGACGCCTCACAGTGAGTTCATGTCCCCCTTTTCTCTAACTGTTTTCAGTTTTCTTAACTGCGGGGGTGAAATACATGTTACTTTGTTTACAAGTACTATTATACACGGTATGATTAACGTAAGGAGGTTTTAGATCATGTGAATGGGTAGTTAGAACACCGAGGGACTCGAGCGGTAGATCTATCTGGGTGTAGCGAGCCCAGCTCTAGGCCCAACAGAACGGACCTCTCGGAGGACCAACAGAACGGACCTGGAGTGACTTGGTACCCAACGCAAAAATCGGCTAGGGTTGTGTCTTCCTACTTGCATTTCACAACATGCTAATGGCCTTGCAAACCATTGGTGATCACAAGTCCTCTTACACTGCTACATACCAGGAAACTTTTATACTTACAAGTGTTTTACTTACTCACTTGCACATGAACTCGCTCAACATTATTGTTGATTTTTCAACTTACATGTATTTCAGGAAATTAACGAGATCTGGCACGGTATGGCACGTTTTCCGCTGCACTAGTTTCCAAGGTCATCCGGGGTTTAGGGGATGTGTCTCTTTCCTGGACAAGACACAGTCCTTAAACCATGTCTATGTTATGTTTCAGTTTGTAAAGTTTGTTGAACAAGATTATGTTTGTCAGGGTATGTTAAAACAATGGTATTGTGTTTGGTTTTCGAAACTTAATGGATGATCTTGCATGTTTTAACTCATATAGCTTTGGTATGATTAAGCTATGGTATTAAGAAGTCACACCAAAATTAACCACGCTTCCGCAAAGCCAGGGTGTGACATCAAGTGCGGTGTTGTGGCTCCAAACACTGATGGTTCGCATTACGCTCCAAGTGTAGCTTGTGATAGGATGGCATAGACTATTGATTTTAATTATGGGTTAATTTTAATGTTTACCAAATAGGGTCGCAAGAGCCAATTTTAGTATATATTTTAGTCGTGACATCTTGATGAACCCTTTCATCTCTCATGACACTTAGTTTTTAAATAACCAATTAAAACTAAGTTTGTCGCGACTTATACAACCAATTTTGAGTTAATAGAATTCTATTAAGTTAATAGTTTTGGAAAATTAAATCTAGTTTAATTTGCAAAACTTAATTGGTTATTGTTCGTTTTAAAAACAAACTTTGTTTTATAACAAAATTTTAACAAGTTGTAAAACAATTTAGAACTTGTTTTAATGTGATTGTTTTAATATTTTAAAACTCCTTTTAAAATCATGTTGGTATTTAGGTTGGTTATGTTATAACAAATTATAAGATAAAAAGCAACCACAATAGCAAAATAAATATGTAAATCTATATGGCCAAAAAAAATTGTTCGATCTTGCTAGAGCCTTATAGCAAGATCAAACGGGTCACGGGGTCACAACACACAAACAACCACAAGGATGAACTTGAGTGCATCCAGTCGTCTCGAGCAACTCCCACTGACTTCATGACTCCTGTTTAGCGTCTTCAGTTTTGTCTTCGTGTCTTCGTGTATTACAATACTTTACAAAATACATTAAAGGAAGAAACCCTATCTATTACAACTTTGAACCATCAAGGTGGCCAAAAACCATAATAACAAAACCGAATAATATATACAACCACAAAACAAGGTCGGGCCAGATTTACATATTCCATAACAATCACAAAATATACCGGGCAATCTTTTGGTCAAGCAAAACAAAATAAAATATTGACCAAAATTAAAGTTGCCCTTAAAATTATTTAGATCAGAAACTTAAAAAAAAATTAAAGTTTGTGTTCTAATTCCGGTTAAAAGACCGGTACCGATTTGCATGTTGTAAGCAAGGCCCTGATACCACTGTTGGGTTTCAGTGGTGTCAATTTTACTTTTTATCAAAACAGGTTTGACATATTTTATTAATTAAATATATAATTAATAAAAACGCAGCGGAATAAATACGTAATCAACACCAAAAGTGAACCGAACAGGAACATGGTTACAAACATGCAAATACGATATACAATATTATTAATGATGTTAATCTACTGATGAGATTAAATATACCTTTGCGGTTAAAGACTAACCGGTTGAGACACCGAGGTACAACGAACGAGTGCTAGACCACGAACTAAAACGGGGTGCGTCGTGTAACCGGTGGTGTTCTACTGAACAATAGCGATCTTTGTGTTTTGTAGAAGAGAAAATAAACTATTTGCCTCTCAGAGAAAACATGGACAACAATAACAAAACTATCCTCCATTTCTTGAATGAAAGATCCATATTTATTGTTGCTGAAAATCCAGCCAATTTAGTACCACTTGTAATATATATATTGTTTTTCTACAAAACATTGTGGCAGACACCATTTACAATTCGTAATTGTTTAAGAGAAAGAGGAAGTGGGGCGACTACTGGTGGTGCACTAAAGATAAGAAAAGCAAAAAATAATTTAAACAATAAATTATTTATAATTAATTGGGTACCAAATCTAATATATGTAGAACAGGTTCAAGACGCGATATAAAGCCCAAGAATAACTGAATAAACGTTACATATATTATTTATAATTAGTATAAATAATATATCCGTTTATTTCGTTAATTGTTCGTGATTACCAGTTAATCGAGTTAAGTGGATTTAGTGTTCATTGCCCAAGGTGTAACTCTTACGGGTCATAGCTCGGTCAGCAGCGTTGACTTATCGAACCCGTACATATAAATCCAACAGAACCTACCTTGGTTGGGGAATGGCAGCTCTCTACATGGGTGGACGTCTTCCACAAATTTTCTTAAATGTAAGTATCCCATTGTCATGACCATTACATACAATTAATTATATGTATATTATACAAACAATCTTGAAAAATGATGTTAAGCTTTATTAACATTATAACATGTTTATCTTTGGATTTTCATATTTGCATATCAAAAGGGGAAATGTCCAGGTAAGCATAAATCTTTCATCTTCTTCCTGTTTATTAACAGGTGAAACATTCGCGCTACGCGGCGGGGTGTCCGGTAAAAAGATGGTGAGCGTATTTTTGTAACAACCCATTACATATATGACATTACGATAACCAAAGAAGATGCATGTCTTCATAGCTTGTTTTGTTCCAAGTGAAAAGCATTGTATTTCGAATACAACTCATTCTTAATAAAATTTATATCTCAACGTTAAGAAAAAAAGTAACCGTATGCTTATTATTATTATTTATAAAAATAAAGAAATTCAGTTGTTAGAGAAAAATAAAATTACTAAAAATAATTGGGTTAAATATATATGTAGTTTGTAGTATAAGAGCAGAAATCCATAAAAACAAATACATGTCCGGATAATTCGATAGCAGAAAAAAAAAACGCTTTATTTCAAACATAACTCAACTTTTTTTCAAAACACTTATATCGGAGCATTGAGAAAACAAATTAATTACAACAACGTACTTTGTTATTTTTATGTTCACGTAAGTTATGAGTGAAAAATAAAATTAGTAAACTTAAATGAGTTATCAACATATATTAAACATGTGTTGTTTATAGTGTAAAGAGTAAATTATTTCTCCTCGTTTACCTCTTATAACTATTTATTATATTCAAAGTTCTCATATAATGTACTTATTTATGTAATTTGGATTTTTTTCTAATCAAACAATAACTTTGAAAATTATTTTAATAAATAGATGGTTAAAAGAATACGAATTCTATATTTTGTATTCGAATGCTATTACAATTAATATTATTATAATCTTAATTATTACAATCTTGATTATTATTACAGTAAATAAAAGAAAAGGTTAAAGGTTAGTTTCATGTAGAAAAATAAAGAAAAAATATACATAATCTATTATATATAATAAATGAAAGTTATTTGGGCCACATGTCAACACCAGAGAGCCCCTAAATGCCCTTTTTCCCGCCCAACAGTGCCACTGCTCTCTTCTATTTATATCCTCCTTCATTTACTCATTCAGGGCTTCTTGCTTTCTTTCTCTCTCTGCTCTGCTCTGTTCTATTTCCGATCGATGTTTATCCTCTCTCATGTTTAGCCTTCTTCTTCTTCTTCTTCTCATATTCATCTCCTCAACAACGTACGGCAGAGGTTACTTCTATTGGATACATCTTCGTTTGAAACCCTAAATCATGTACCGTCCAGTGGTTGAAGAAGAGAATAATCATGTAAGATCTACTTTTTTATCTAGAAATTTTATTTCGTTTTATCTATTTTGTCATACTGAACATGATGAACCCTTTTCTATCCTCAGAAGAGGAAACAGATCTCCTTATCGTACTCGATGAACGCTTTTGTACAACCTCCTCTTAATCGGTGACTCTGGTATGTTTGGTTTGTTGTATCATGTGATTACGAGCAGATTTATTTTGATATGTTTTGTACTTTGTCTTTCCAGACCTTTTTTGTTGGATTATAGAGTTTGTTGATTAGAAGCAACCTCTGCCGGACGGTTGTTGAGGAGCTGGAAATGGGAAAGGTTATACCAGGTGTGTTGATTCGTGATACCAGTGCAAAAGTTTAGGACATCACCAAGGTAACTTAAATTGGTGTGATTTATTTTTTTTGGGTTTTTCTAACGTTTTGATTTACTGTTTATTGGTGCATTGATTCATTTGTAATCCTTTGCAGATCTCCCGTCATCTCAATTTGAGCAATTAAACGTAGTTTTGTTAATCACTATCGGTGTTTTAATTACTAGCAGTGGTTAAAAAGTTTTCCATCAGCTATTTGACTTAACAATAGTTTGCGTTATTTATTCTAAATTCATCAGTTTTTGTAGGTAAACTGAAGTTTCCACCAATAGGCACTGCCCAGCTAAGTTTCCTACATTGACAGTGGTTATAACAAGTTAATATGGCACATCACTGATCTGCCTAACAAGTGTTGGATATAAGGATGGTTGTACATAAAGTTTGATGAACATCATCCACTGTTCAATTATGAAGAACCACTGATCAAGACCAAAGTCCAGACAAGCACCGATCAACTAAATGTGAAACACTCTCCAACAACAGTGGTTCTTCATCAACAAAACATCTTCTATGTTTGTTTATGTTAAAAGTGTTTATTCTATCTTTGTTTATGTTAATAGTGTTTATATGTAACAGAATTTATACTATCACTTCAGTGTTTTGATCTGTACTATTAATTGAACAGTTGTTTCGTCTTTGTACTAATAAAATTCCTATACACTTGGATGAATATTAAGCACCTCATCTTGATTGTTTGAGTATAGTATTCTTGAAATTGGTTCAAACATTTGATTGTTCAAAATATTCCACTGCTGAAATACAACCACTGTTTCTTCAATCTCCATGTTGACCACTGATTGACCAAACATCAGTGTTTTGAAAACTGGTTGGTATCCACTGATCGGAAAAAATCCACCAACTTTATTCTCATCAAAAAATTTAAAGTTAGATTAAAAAAAATTCTTGATGACAATTTGTTTCAAACAAATCACTATTTTAATGCTGATTTCTTGATCTTTTGACATTTGATTAAAGCAAATTTTGTATTTCAATTTGACGGTTATTATATGTTGATTAAAGTTAAAAGAAAATTTAAAAAAGTCATTATGGCATTTGCTATCAAATCAAGTCAGTAGTTACTGACAATATCAGTAATTTTGAAATTCAAAATATGTAAAATGGTAATTTAAAAGACTTTGTTTATATATAACAGTGTTTTCCGCATCAATGTTTTAAAGACTGTTAGGTTGTTAGATGTCATCACCTCAGTGTTTTATATGAAACCATTTTTATGGTATCAGTGTTTATATGTAACAGGGTTTAGTACTTTTGTTTATATGTAACACTATTTATCACATCAGTTCAGTGGTTTGATCTGTATTATTAATTGAACAGTTGTTTCATCTTTATACTAAAAAAATTCATATACACTTTGATGAATATTAAGCTTCTCATCTTGATTGTTTGGGTATAGTATTCTTGAAATTGGTTCAAACATTTGATTGTTCAAGTATTCCACTGCGGATACACAACCTGTGTTTCTTCAATCTCCATGTTGACCACTGATTGACCGAACATCAGTGTTTCGAAAACTGGTAGGTATCCACTGATCGGAAAAAATAGCCGCTGCTCACTTTTACATTGTTGACAACCAATTACATAAGAGTTCCACCAACATTATTTTCATCATAAAATTTAAAGTTAAATTAAAAAATAAAAATAAATTCTTGATGACTATTTGTTTCAAATCAAATCAGTAATTAATGCTGATTTCTTGAGCTTTGGACATTTGATTAAGCAAATTTTGAATTACAAATTGACGGTTATTATATGTTGATTAAAGTTAAAATAAAATTTAAAAAAGTCATTATTGCATTTGCTTTCAAATCAAGTCAGTAGTTACTGACAATATCAGTAATTTTGAAATTCAAAATATGCAAAATGGTAATTTAAAAGACTGTGTTTATATGTAACACTATTTATCACTTCAATTTAGTGGTTTGATCTGTATTATTAATTGAACAGTTGTTTCATCTTTATACTAATAAAATTAATATAAACTTTGATGAATATTAAGCTTCTCATCTTGATTGTTTGGGTATAGTATTCTTGAAATTGGTTCAAACATTTGATTGTTCAAGTATTCCACTGCGGATACACAACCTGTGTTTCTTCAATCTCCATGTTGACCACTGATTGACCGAACATCAGTGTTTCGAAAACTGGTTGGTATCTACTGATCGGAAAAAATAGCCATTGCTCACTTTTACATTGTTGACATTCACTGATATTGACCATCAGCGGTTTCCCTAAAAAATAGTCAGTGCTCACGTTTTTATTTTTGATGTTCTTAATTAGTGATACATTGAAATTATCAAATGAAAACTAGAATTACAATCAAATTACCATTTTACCTAATCTTTACATTCCAATTACATAAGAGTTCCACCAACATTATTTTCATGATAAAATTTAAAGTTAAATTAAAAAATAAAAAAAAATTCTTGATGACTATTTGTTTCAAATCAAATCAGTAATTAATGCTGATTTCTTGAGCTTTGGACATTTGATTAACCAAATTTTGAATTTCAAATTGACGGTTATTATATGTTGATTAAAGTTAAAATAAAATTTAAAAAAGTCATTATGGCATTTGCTTTCATATCAAGTCAGTAGTTACTGACAATATCAGTAATTTTGAAACTCAAAATATGCAAAATGGTAAGTTAAATTTTTCGTTCTCTCTCTCTTTTTTTATTTTTTTTTATTTTTTCCTACAGTGCATATCAGTTCTAATATTTAATTATTTTATTAAAGCAGCATATTACACTACTTTTACCTTTGAAATTAAATCTGAAATTTATGACGTCCAATAACAGTGTCAAACCATAACAGTGGTTCAGCATCAACTTTAGTTATTCTATGTTTCTTTTTATTTGTTTATGTTAATAGTGTTTATATGTAACAGTGTTTTTCGCATCAGTGTTTTATAGACTGTTAGGTTGTTAGATGTCACCACCTCAGTGTTTTATATGTAACCATTTTTATGGCATCAGTGGTTATATGTAACAGTGTTTAGGAACAGTTTTGTATTTCACATCACTTCAGTGGTTTGATCTTTACTATTAATTGAACAGTTGTTTCATCTTTATTTTAATAAAATAAAATTCCTATACACTTGGATGTTAAGAGTGTTTAAGTGTTTATATTTAACAGTGTTTTTCGCATCAGTGTTTATAGTCTGTTAGGTTGTTAGATGTGATCACCTCAGTGTTTTATATGTAACCGGTTTTATGGCATCATTGTTTGTATGTAACAGTGTTTATCACCACAGTGGTTTATATGTAAGCGTATTTATCACATCACTTCAGTGGTTTGATCTGTACTATTAATTGAACAGTTTCATCTTTATACTAATAAATAAGGTAACACAAAATACACTTGGATGATTATTAAGTTCCTCATCTTGATTGTTTGGGTATTGTATTATTGAAAGTGGTTCAAACATTTGATTGTTAATGACTATTTGTTGCAAATCAAATTAGTAATTAATGCTAATTTCTTGAGCTTTGGACATTTGAGTTAAGCAAAATGTGAATTTCAAATTGACGGTTATTGTTTCTTAATTAAATTTAAAATAAAATATAGAAAAGTCATTATGAAAATTGTTTTGAAATCAAGTCAGTAATTTTGAAATATTGACATTCTTAATATACAAAATGGTAATTTAAAATTGACGTTCTTTCTCTTTTTTTGCCTACTTTGCATATCATTTCTAATATTTTTTTACGTAAACAGTCCACCGAGTGGGAAATTTCAAATCTGTTACAAAGGTTCGTACTGGAATGTTGAGGTGTCTAAAGTTGATACCCACTTTGTATTTTCTAGAGGATGGCCGGAAATGTGCAACGATGTTGGGATACTTGAGGATGATTTGCTTGTGTTTAGCAGGATTGATGATTTTGTTTTTGAAGTAGTAGTTTATAGAGATGAGATTGAGATTTGCTTTTTGAAGAAACCTGAATCTGATGATGATAGTGTAGTTGAGATATTGAAGGCTGATTATGTTAAAAATGCATTCAAGGTACGTAAGTATTTAGCATTAGCAATAAAAGTTTTAATTTTTTAGCTTTATATTAATTATTTTATTAATGTTGACCAGGACATCTATGAGGATGAAGAAGTTGTTTCTGTAGGTGAAGGTACAACCGTTACTCAGGTACTTGCTAAATTATTAAAATTATTTATTTTTAATTTAACACATATAAGAATTTAATGTTTTTACAACTATTAGTAATGCTGTTTACTGATGTTATATTTATTCAATAATGTATTATTTACAAGAACTTACCAACCAATGCCGAATGCACGTCCAAGAGACGCATGTCTTCACGATTGAACCAAACCCAAGATGTAAGTTTACCATCTTAAAGATTGTTATATTACTATTGTTATTAAATTTACTCTATGACAACAGGTTAAGAAGAAAGCTAAAGTTACTTCTGAGAGAAAGGAGGTCGTCAAGAATAGGACTAAGGGAAATGCTGCCTTACCTGTCGACACAAGTGATCATACTGGATGTTCTTCGTCTGTTCATAAAGTTAAGGTATCTATACTTGCCAGTTAATTAGTATATGTTATATAAACTGTTTTTTTTTTTTTTTGTGCATATATTGACCATTCCTTTAATTCACATGTATATGTTTACTTTTTCATCAAGGGGAAGAGAGCTGCCAACGTTCAAAAACAGCTTAACCGTAGAAATAAGATTGCAAAGACTGCAAAAAAACATTCTGGACATCCTCTTGACCCTGAGTTCTTTCATTTTGATCGCAAAGGAGACTATAGGCTGGTATACCATTTTTTATAATAAACTAATGATTTACGTTTATTTGTCTGACTATTATTTTTTTCCACATAATACATGTAGCGTCTTCCTGCTGAAGTTGCGAGACGAGCAGGTCTTTTTCTTGATCTTCATCCTTTGAAAGTTCAAAACATGGTTGGAGTTGTGCAGGTTTATGATGTTAAGTTGGAGTTAAATGAATTGAAGCCACGTTATGCGTTGGAAGGTTGGTGAAAGTTTATGACTGACAATAACTTAAGGTTTGGTGATATGTTGCATTTCACATACGTGTCTTCGCAACAGAAGATAGTATTAAATCAAGTTACATCAGTTTAACAAACACATTTTAAGTCTGTTCTGATATCAGATACTAATTATGAATTTTTTGATGGTGATGTTGTAGGTTTTTTTATTAAATTATTAAGTTGATGTTTTTGTTGCTATGTATGGCTAAGATGATAAAACACTGTTATTAGCACTTTATGTTTTATATTTGACCAATTAGATTATGTGTTAAATTATAGTTCTTTAAGTCATTGTTCCATTTTCTTGAATTCTATCTAATTTTTTAAAGAACTTCAATAACAAATAGTGGTTTGAACATCTATTTGCCTTTTGGTCAATAGTTAATGGAAACCTATGTTAGGTTCAACAATGTTTTGAAGAGGAAAACTGTGTTAGAAAACAGTAGATCTTAACAAGTTAATCATCTGTTAAGGCTTAAACAGATGTTTGCCCTTTAACAGATGTTTGGCCTTTTATATCAAATGTCTGGACTTAAACAATTGTTTGACCTTAAACACATGTTTGAACCTTAAACAGATGTTTTGCCTTAAACAGATGTTCTTCTTCTATATCAGATATTTGGACTTAAACAAATGTTTAACCTTAAACAGATGTTTCGCCATAAACAGATGTTTGGTCTTAAACCAAACATTTGTTTAAGCTCAACATCTGTTTGACTATTTGTCAATATCTTATTGACTTTTGGTTAACATCTGTTTCAAATTTGGTCAACATCTTATTTTGTAAAAGAGGTACAAAAACAAAGATTTTTTCAAAATCTCAAATCCCCCTATCATGTAAGTGCATTGATGTAAAAGTGGAAATGATGTTATTCTTATGGTCCTGTTGTGCTTTTGTTTGTCCTCTAATATGAGTTCATGATATAATGCGGTGATTTCAAGACATTTTTGTTGAATTGAATGAGATGGTTGATGTAATGCGGTCGTATTAATAACAAATACTAATTAATTAATCTAAATAACTTTCCCGTGCCCGGGAAGCAATCCCGGGTAAAAACCTAGTTTAAAATAATTAATTAAAAGAGGTACTGTACACCCTCTTTAGAAATGTAAGGTATAGAAGGCTCATTCTATTCGCACCCCCCCTCTTACTGATTACACCCCCCCTTGTGAGAGGAAAACTGTCGGTCCCACGCAGGCCCCACCTGTAAATATGTGAGAGGAGGGGGGTGTAGAAAGTAGATAGGGGGTGTAGAAAGTAGTACCCGGAATAGAATTGCTTTCAGGGCCATGTGGTTAAAATTGAAAACATATTTTATTTACTGAAAATTTTGACTCATCTTTTATTAAAAATATTTTTCTATTTTAGATGGCGGATAGCATACGAAAAAGTAATCATTTGTCAAACAAAAAAATGTACATAACATTAATACATATGGTTATCAATGTGCAGGGTCTGAATCCACTAATGTTCATTTTTGCCCTTGTTGGAAACTCTACTCATGTAGCAAGGTGAGTGCTCTTCATATTTGTTTGCTTATAAAAGTAGAATTAAAGGAAAAAATACCTAAAATGACCTTAATCTGTTTCTCATACATATGAAATTTAAGAAAATTGTGTGATTATGGGTTAAAGAAATACCTAAAATGACCTTTAACAAAGGCGAAATACATATATTTAGACTTAAATTAATGGCAACAACTTGTTTGTATCTGTTACGATACTAAGTACATCGGACCCAAACACTTAATTTGGGTCTCTAATATTATTTTTGGGGGTCAAAATGGAATTTATGTACTTCGCTGACGGAAACAAGGTATAATTAAAGAACAAGTCTAAACAGGCGGAAGTGACCGTTTTTTAGCTCAATCACCAAAAACAGTTTAATAAAGTATGAAAATCTAAAATAAGTAGAATAAAAAAAGGAAAAGCGTGTGACCTAATGTGTCAAACCTGCCTAAATCGAGCAAATTGCACGTTTGACTTGTTAAGTACCGATCTTGATCTGAATCCATTTTAACCCGTTACTTGGCTTGCCTCTTTCCAATTTTGATACTTAGGATATATCATATATGTGACATCTGGAACTGATAATATTCCCACAAAAAGGAAAGGCTGCAACTTTCATTACTCATCCCAAAAAGAGAAAAATGTTGCAACTCTTGTATTAAATGACATTTTACACACTTGATCAACAAACATTTCTACTGAACTCTCTTATTACTCTTTAATGATTCATTGATTTGTGCTTTTTATAGCATACTTGTGAGCAGCATGGAGTGGTCAAAAGTAGAACCAAATCTTCCATGGGTGGTGGAAGCAAGTGGGTGCGTAATGCTTGATACTTTCGTATCCTTAATATTCTAACAACGCATTTCAACAATGGTGATCAAATTCTATAACATAAAACTGTTACTCCTTCACATCATATTAGATTCTAATCCAGTTTATCTATTTTCGTGGTAAAAAATACAAACATCTTGACACCAAACACAGAGACTTGGATCCATGATTGGTGGTACACATGGTAGAAACTTGTGCTTTCTTGCTCGATTGCATTTGTGTCCATTGTTAGGTACCGAAACATGTATGTGAAAACCGGGTTTGAGGAACTGCGTGGGATTATATGGGTACATTTGTTTGTTTGTTTATATTGGGATTTGACAGAACATTTCAGTTATCTTGAATGTTTTTCTTTTTTACCATATAGTATTTGAACCTATATTTCATGAACCTGATTTATCAGACCAGAATGACCAGAATCTATTTGGATCTGGATTATGGAGTCAATTAGTCAAAGCTCTTTTTGTTGAAATATGATACTTTTGACCTTTAAGAAAGTCAAAGTCAATGTCAATATCAGATCAATTAAACTATGCGAAACTGATCATCAAAATCATATTCTATCTGCACGCCCTTTATCGATGTACTAGAAAGGGATGACCAACGACGGCTTTGGTGATAATTTCTAAACAATTTGGTGGTTATAGTTAACTACTAATGTAAAGATCATGTAAACAATGTAACAATGTTTCTACATTGTAATTTCATATCTAACCCTTTGGTAAGTACATAAACATGCATGGGAAAATCACAATTTTGATGTATTTTGCATCCCTAACTTGTTCAGTGTGCTTCAAACGGTAGTTCCTCACGGCAAAGACAAAAAAGTCGACTATATTTGACCCTTACCGTGGATAAAAATAAGCACGTCACAAAGATACATTCGAAATTGATGAGATGTTATATCATATTACTAAAATAACAAAAAGGGTAAGCACGTCATGTTATAAGAGAAAAAAAAAATTAAACTGTGTCATAGATTTGATGACATGTACGATTGTGCTTCGATCACTTGTACAATACTATTCACAACTCGGTTTTGAGTAAAACTTATATCTAGACGTAGATAAAAATAAGCACGTTACAACGCCAAACTCAACATTTTATAAAACAACGTATCTTAAAAACTATAAGCAAGAAAAATAATACGCTCAAAAGTAATCATAAAAATAAAATACTAAAGTAATAAAACAAAAAACCCTTTTTCATAGGTGATTTTAGGTAATTTAGGTGATTTCCCCTAGCTACTTATTATAGTAAAATAATGTCAATCTTTTTTTTTTTAACGGAAAACGAATGTTCCAAATGGGTTACTGGCGAAGTTCACCACATCGGGATACACTCGCCTCCGAACAGGGGAAAACCCTCACCTAGGGCCGAAGCCCGTGAACACTCGCCTGAAGGCACAACAGTGCGGTGAAGTAAAACCCGCTCAGTTCAAGGATCGAACTAGCGATCTCCACCTATTCGCCTAGTCTCCCATCATCACCAGGTGATGCATAAAATAATGGGGAGAGCAGGAATCGAACTTACTTGAGTCCCTTAGAACACCAAGTCTCTCCCTTACCACTCCACCACCATCTCATTGGCAAAATAATATCAATCTAACCACATCAAAACATCTCATTTTCAAGCTATTCAACCTTTACAAACAATCTTAGTTCTTCAACTATACTTCAACATCTAACAAACAAATCTCAAGCATACAACAAATCTCTATCCTGAGCCCATCCGGGCTTTCGTCCCACAGTGTGTTACGCTAGAGAATTCTGCTCTTATGGTGGCACAATGACTGTCAAGCGGCAGTCGACGGTATGGTTTCCCGGGGGAACACCCAAGCCAAACTCTGAAACCAACGTGTGCCCGGTTAAGACAAATAGTCTGGCCGGAGTGGGAAAACATGGCTCTCCAATTTAGAGAGTACGGTAGCCTAATATAAGAAAGCCATCGTTCCCAAAAAAATAAAAAAATAAAGGAAAAATTACACTTTTCGTCCTTTATGTTTCTAGCTAGTTGCAATGGATGACCTTTACCTTTAATAATTACAGCCACAGTCCTTAATTTTGAAAACTTGTTACATCTTTCGTCCTTTAGTACTAACCAGGTTAAAATTTTCAGTTAAGTTTATTCAGTTAAGGGTATTTTGGTCAATTCATATTTTTATTTAAATGTTTAATAAATAAAACCAATTCATTTTCCCCAATTCCCCTTTCTCTCTCAACTATCATCTCTCTCTAACTTGACTGCCACCAGTAGCCACCAGTAGCCACCAAAGCCAACCATCACAACCTGTGACCGCCACCACTAGCCACCAAACCCCAACCGTTTCTCTATCTCTACTTGAATCTCGCACCCTCAATTCACCGCCATGTTTCAGCTCGGATCTAAAAACCAAAGAAATGGTTCATCGGACTTTCACCTGCAGATTGGCGAATCATATGGTTTCACTGTAATAACCCCCAACCGTCGTCTAAAACATCTCTGTTTATATATATAAACCCCTCCCTGCCCCCTGAAAACCACTTCTCCTTCTTCCTTCTCCACTTATCCACCACCACACCATCACCACCTGCCACCACACCACTACCCATCCTCACACCACCCCGTTGAACCACTACACACCACCGCCATTACCGTCCCCCCCAAAATCGACACCTGTTTAAAATAAGCACCACTTCCAGCAGGCATCATACTCTCCAAAGTACCATTAATCAAACTAGTATCAAGACCAAACAATTCGGATAATTAAACTTAAAAGCAACATTCAAAGAACGTAATAAACTTACAGATCCTGAACCCACCATACATATATTCCCTGATACATATACCAAAACCTTAACAACCGGAACTCAGCTCCGACGTGCCTACGTGGCTCAAACTGTGGTGGCCGGAGCTTAACAAGCCGGAGATTCCGGTGAGATGACGCGAACGACAACGAAGAAGATAGAGGATGATGATGTTGACTGTCGTCGCCGTTAACGACGCCGTTAGATCCGGCGTGCCTACGTGGCTCAAACCGCGGTGGCCGGAGCTTAACAAGCCGGAGATTCCGGTGAGATGCCGCGAACGGCAGCGAAGAAGATAGAGGATGATGATGTTAACTGTCGTCGCGTTAACGACGCCGTTAGATCTGGGTTAGGGGCGGTGGGTGTGGGTGTGGCCGGAGTGGTGGTCATGGTGGCGGCAGGAGATAATGAGGTGACTGGTTGGGTGGGTTTCTTGAAGGTGAGGATGATGGTGAGGGTAAGTGAATTTTAATGGGTTTTGGGATGAGTGAGTTTTTAATGGTGAGGATGATGATGAAATTGTTGATGGTGATATGTGTAAATACAGAGGCAGAAGAGAGATAGGAGAGAGAGAGTAGTTTAATTCATTATTATAATATATACTATAAATAGATAGGGTAAAAAGACATAAATGCCCTCATGTGCAAGGCTTATGTCATAGTTAACTGAAAATTTTAACCTGGTTAAGGCCAAAGGACGAAAGATGTAACAAGTTTTCAAAATAAAGGACTGTGGCTGTAATTATTAAAGGTAAAGGTCATCCATTGCAACTAGCTACAAAAATAAAGGACGAAAAGTGTAATTTTTCCAAAAATAAATCAAGCTCAAGCATAAATCCAAGTTTTAACTTTAAAAACATAATAATTCATAACTTGAAGGGTAAAAAGAGTCTAAAACCATAACAATAGGGAGATGAAATGAAAACTTTCAAGTTTTGAAGGGTAAAAAGAGTCTAAAACCATAACACTAGGGATGAAATGCAAACTTTCAAGTTATGAGTTGACTGAAAGCATAACAGTCCTACAACGGATTAAATTTGAATGTATATGATGAGCCCCTAAATTTTTGAAGCCCTAAATCTTTCTTGATTTCGCTATTTGAAAACCCAAAACCCTAGATTGAATCGCCCCCTTTTTGTGTGTTGTTTAATGTGAAATTTCAATTGTAATAAGGATGAGCAGCAGGAAAGTGGAGGAGCGAAATGAAAAGATTATAAGGGGTTTGATGAAGCTTCCACCTAATCGAAGATGCATCAACTGCAACAGCTTGGTATGTGTTTAATCTGTTAGTTAATTATGCCAGTTTTGTGTGTGTAATTTCTAAGTTTTCACTCATGTTTTATATATGTATTTTTGTATGTAAATATACTAGGTTAGAAACCGTGTTTAGTTGGTAATGAAGATTTAGGAATTATAGATAATATGTGATTGAAATTACGTATAGGCAATAAAGCAATAATATTGAAAATGAAAAGAGATAGATATAGTTCATAAATCTCCAAGAAATAGAATATTGGTTTTTCTTTAAAATTTTTTATTATAAGTTAAGAAATAGAATACGAAGGGGTGAAATAGGAGGGGCGGGAAAGACAATTTTGGGCCCACAAAATTGTGAAACGTGACACAACCTTGGTTTTAAAATGCACGCATAATGCGTGATGTGTCCGATGCGCTGATGAGAGCGCATCGCAACGGCTGATGCGATGTGATTACGTGATGCGAGAATATTGCGCCGATTTCGCATAATGCGTTCTGATGCACGCAACAT
This sequence comes from Helianthus tuberosus, assembly GCA_030545235.1. Taxonomy (NCBI): domain Eukaryota; kingdom Viridiplantae; phylum Streptophyta; class Magnoliopsida; order Asterales; family Asteraceae; genus Helianthus; species Helianthus tuberosus. The sequence goes on from JARYGA010060078.1 coordinate 44,568, forward strand.
TGTTTATTATGTTTTTTTTCCAGATTTTATGAAATGGGTTGAGTTTTTTCAATAATTAATATCTTAGTATGCTTGATTTGGAGCATTGTGGTTCCTAAAC